>BQNB010076279.1:5208-31202 GCA_026074375.1 Tanacetum coccineum | reverse complement strand
GACGTGCATGATTGGACATGACTAATACATGACCATTATAGAGGGTTGGTTGAACTTGCTTTGCACGGGTGAGACATAAGAGATTTTTGTTTTACATATCATGTGAACCGTTTGTACAGATTGATCTTGTTTGTATAATCTATCTTCAACCTTTTCTTTTAGCCTTTTTATGTCTAAAAACTCTTCAAGGAATTTGTCTTCTTTTTGTTTAAAATCCTTTTTCAAAATGATCGCTTCTTCCCTCACTATCTTATGATGGTTAAGGGTAGAACGAAGTTGCAATTGTGCAGAATGAAGTTCCGATTTTAAAGAAGTTTCTTTTCGATTTCGGTCAGAGATAATTATTCTCATTTGTTCATCAATCTTTCGTTCTCTATCAGTTAATTCAAACTTAGCCCGTTGTTCATACACCCCGACCAGTTCTTTATATCTCGCAAGTTCAGAAGTCAATGTGTCATTAACTACTTTAACCTGCTTATTTGCTGACATACTTTGGACACCCTGTTCATGCATTTCATCGAGAATTGACATCAATGCATCATTTCGTACAGAAGATACATTACTTTGTACAACATGTTCTTCGTTGTCTTCCACATACTGATCATACGGAATAATATTACTATCACTCGTATAGTCAGCATCAGAGTCAACAACGTAGTTGTGTTGTACATCGCTTTGCATCTCGTGTACTTCATGATACTCATCCATATGATCTACAAAGGTATCATGATCTTGTACCTCAAACGGAGTATTCGAGTCATATGATGGCCCGGCTTCATCGTAGATTGGATCTTCAGATGAAAGATTTACCATGAACATGGTCTGTGTGGTGGGAGCCTCATCAACATCAAAGTCGAATGCATCGCATTGATCAGTTTCAAATACATGGTCCACATTGAGTGCCAAATCATCCACATCTTCATCAAAATTGGTGACCTATTCTCTTGTAAGAAATAACAACCGCTCTTCATCCAGTACAGCACCATTCTCATGAGCATTCATAAGCAGCATCTTGTCTTTGAAGTAGTCTGAATCCTGAGGACGCTTTGGTTGTGGACATTCTCGTGCTATGTGCCCGATTCCTTTGCAGTTGTAGCACATAATGGGTTTAGCTTGACCAGGATTCACATTGCCATCTCTGTTCTGACCTCCAGCATTCCCAGCTACAACATTTCCTCTTGCATTGTTCCTCTGAAATGGTCTTCCTTGATTATTCGCATTGTATCTACCTCGAACATCCTGAACAACAACGTCTTGAACTGTAGCATTGTTCCTTGCGTTTGAGGAAGTTCGGAGTTGATTGTTCATTTGAGGAAGATGTGTTTTGAATGATTGATTGAGGAGGGAAAGTGTGTTGGTTAGGCTTTCAATCAAGTTATCCGTTGAAGTGCTTCCTGTGTCCATTTGACAGTTATCAACAATTGATGGTTGATTTTATTGTGAGACTCAGATGATGTGTTTGGATACTTCTGATTTGAAGACTTTAGACACTAGTGCAAGGGTCATCAGTAGGTGAATAAAACCTTTCCATCATCATCTGTTTCTCATTTGCATGTACCTCATGTTGCAGCAAGGTTAGGCCTATAACTGACAAATAAGTTAGACCTCTTTCAAACCTCTGTTTAGGTTTGACTTTCAGTAATAAATATACTCCATTCAGGTAAACCATGTTGTCACACTTAGAGTTAAGCTGCATTCTGGACATGGACATCTTGATGTTTCTCAGTCGTTAATGAGCTTCGAAAACCTAACATAGTATAACATGATGCGTCTCTTCCTTTGATTGACAGAAGCGTCAAATTCATCGATATAATTGTGATTCCCCTGCATCCAATGATTAACTCAGAACCCTCCAAAAAAAAAAAAAAAATAACAAAGGGGCGGTTGAAAAAAAAAAAACAAAAAAAAAAAAAAAAAAAAAAAAAGAATCATCTTCACATTGTCCCCAATAACTGCTTGGCGTCAGGTGTAATGTTATGAGTGGTAGATTGTCTTTTGGGTATACCTTGAAGTAAGATAATCGTTAGCACCGAATCAGCTTATCCCTTTCCTTTGTCTCACATAAAGGTCTGTAAAGACTCTAGCACTTCTGGACCCAGTTGAAGTGCACCTCAAGCTTCTCAAGCATCTTCAGCAGGAGTTTGGTATAACGTATCCCGATTTGAAATGGTCCTTCAGTAAATCGATTTCATAATGTTTCTCGTTCTATTATCTTTTCCCAACAATACCAGACGAATGCGTTGTCCAAGATTCAAGGTCTGTTCTTCAAGCATTGGTGGGCTGGATCGGAACCCGCATACTGGTACTCTTCTGACATATAGACATCTTATATTGGTTATAAATGCAATTAACGTTCACGGATTTTACAAGCTAAGATTTAAACCGATAAAATATTTAACGGGATTTTACAAAATCAATAGAAAAACCGTAAATGTTAATATGGTTGAGATATTTGGTTGGTTGAATTTGTTAAATTGACTTCAGTGATTATAAAAAAATAATTTTACCCTAATACCAAAATCTAAATTTGGGTGTAAAATAAGCTAAAAAGGCTAAAGAAAAAAATTATATTTTACTTAATATTTCCCCAGCCAAAAAGTTTCTAAAAAAGGTGTCGCCCGAAATAATTTTTAACCTATTCAAATATTACAAAAATTTGAATTTGACGTAAAAAAAAAGTTAAAAAGGCTATAGAAAAAGAATTACAAAATTACTAAATTTTTCGCCAAAAAGTTCGCAAAAAAGTGTCGCTCCGAAATATTTTTTTTTTTTTAAATCAAACCGCGCTATAAGTTCTAATCAAACCGCCGCTTTGAAACCAACCAACCGCCTCCTATAGTTGAGCAAACCCTTGCCTAACAGGCCAACCTCTCCGCCAAGATCTTACTACAAAAAACCGCCGTGGTTTTGAAGTAACTCGCTGCCTAGATTTGTTAACTCGCTGGATCAATAAAATAATCAACTCGCCGTTTAGCAACTCGCCGTTTAGCAACTCGCCGTTTAGCAACTCGCCGTTAATAAACTAAGCAACTCGCTGTGAGCAACTCGCTGCCAATAAACTAAGCAACTCACCGTGAGCAACTCGCCACTATCCTGTGTAAACCGCCGCGAACAAGCAACTCGCCACCAAATTTAACCAAACCGCCGCGAATATAATTATTAAAATTAAGCAACTCGCCTTTGACTTTTGGCAACTCGCCTTTGACTTTTTCCTAAATTTCCGGATCTTGTCCCTATCTTGTCAAACCGCCATGATGAACACCATGCTCGATTTTTGCATATTCATTCCAAATGAGCTTATTTCCCACGAAATAAAGCTTTACCATGTAATACTAAGTGTGTATATCAAGTTTAAACACACCTTAACTCGTATTTCTTTGAGAATCGTCCAAAATGAAGCAACCCTCCACGAAGAACACTAAGCTTTAAAAGCTTATAATTCGAACTAGGAGCTTGTATTAGCCACGAAATTTGTAACACTCTAACCTTTTGATGTGTAGAACAAGAAGAGAGCAAGATTAACAAACAATAAGCCCAAAATCAAAAGTGAGCCGTGGTTTTTTTCTTCAAAATGAGCCACGAAATTTGATATATAACCACACAAATCAAACACGAATCCACCAAGCTCCGATACCAATTGTAGGATCGTTTAAATCATAACACGGGTGATGATTCGAGTGGTTTAGCTAGTTTCTAGTGAGAGAAACACAAGAGAGAGATTCTAGAGAGAGAGAGAGTGTATGTGTTTCTATGAAATGAAATAATGACTAGCTTGCCTCTTCCAAAGTTGGAAGAGGCTATATATAGTACTTACAATATACCGGGTATTCGTACCCGACTTAAAACCGAAAAACGTACTATTAACTATTAAACTACGAGCTATAATAAATAGTAAAATACACGGGGTGACCGAGTATTTTTCTAATATCTAACAACCATCATCACCATGACCACTACCTTCAGGCTACATTCAAAAATTGGATCATTTTAAACCTCATTGGTTGCATTAACAGATAGCTAAAAGCTCACCAGTGACAAGCACCGATCCAATTCATTGCTTACGGTCTTTACACCACATTTTGCCACTGTTGTTTAACACTTAAACAGTAAGTTATGAACATAGATAAGATAATATAATTATAAGAAGCTGATATAAATCTAAAATCTTAACTGATTTTAGCCAATTTATTTTGAAGTGGATTTTTCTGCAAAATCAGCCTCTCTTCTTCTTCTTGAACGACCTTTCTAGAAGCTTCTGAAACTCGACTATCGTCCTTGGCCCTAGAAAATAGTTGTTCCACCACTTCCTATTGATCCATGTCATCACTTAATCAATTCACTAACTTTTATGATAAAAATATATAATGCAGCATCCTAATAATTGGGAAAAAACATACCTTGAGATTCACACCACTGACAGCAGTTACATCATTACGTTGCTCAATACTTTGATCCGGAAACGCTCCAACTACTTTTTGTTCCTTACTGGTATTTACAAAAAATATCAAGGTTACATATACGAAAGATCAGAGCAAAGTCAAATTATGTTTTGACAGAAATATTTAGAGTACAAAAATCAAACTATTGCAGAGAAAGCATACCAGCAAGACTTTGTGGAAGAACCTCAATTTCAACATTTGTTGGAATGCTGCAAATTTATACTAATATTTTTATGAGACAAACCCAATATATTCACATATTTGGGATTGCTTATTTAGGGTGAGTAGTAGTTTTTTTAATATTTTTCTATTTCAAAATCAACCCATCATATGTAAATGGCGCGGAATTGTTCATGTCCAATATTTGTCTATTATACGGTTCTTCATATTATAATCAACTATGCAGGCGGTTGAAACTATTTTCTAAACCTGTAGATGCTTGTGGTAAGATGTTCCAAGAATGTCTAAAGGGAAGGGGATTAATCATTGTATAAAAGCTACAAAAGTCTACCTCATATTTTTAGATGACTTTTCGGGATCGCGGCTCATTAGCTTTTATGCGGTTTATTCAAATACCATCTGCAAAACATGCAAAGTCGATTTGAAACATAAATTTTCTGGCTAAGTTATCACTAAAGTAAAACCTAAAGTTGGTGGTGATGCATCAGTGGTGTTATGCAACTTGTCAAAGAGAATATATTAAATTCATTAAAGGTTGAAGTTCGCAAAAGAATACAAGAAACAGATATGAAGGCTATGCAAAGTACTCATAATGTTGGAAACACATAATTTTAGTATAAGCTCACAATGTTTTGATTGAGGCATTTTATCAAACACTTACGTTACAACTACTAAAAATTTTCACTGAGACATTTTATCGAACACTTGTGTTACACCCACTCATTTTTTTTTTCACATGGCCCCATTTAATCAACTTTCTAAGCATCAATCTCGTAATTGGCGATTAAATCAAACCATCTACCCTTTCACAAATTTCTCAAGAGTCAAAAGTATAAATTCGTGATTAGCCTCATAAAATCTCATAATCCGCGATACGATTTCATAAACTTGAAAATTACAAAATTTTAAGTTAATTAACCTAACAGAACTAACACATACACTTAAAAAATAACATTCACCAAAATCAGTTAAATCTACTCAAACACGTTACAAGCCCTAATTTAAACCTAACAATCAAATTTATTACCATAACAAGAAGTGGAGTTAGATCGAATTTGAACCGTAAAACAAATGAGAGCGATGAGAGCTTGTAATACAACAGAGCCATCCGTAAAATCTGTGTCAAACTGATTTCAACCGAGCGATGAGAGCTTGAAGATGATATTATAAACTGCTTTCAAGCGATCTTTGATTAAATCAACAGTGAGCTTCGATTGCAGGATAATCCGTTAGCCCAAGTGTGTGTGAGAGTGACGGTCTAATTTGGGGAAAATGAGGTTATGTATTATTTAAAAGGGGATTAAATGAAAGGAAGAAATCTGCTGCGATCTCATATGGTTACGTATTTACAAAATTGCCCCTAATTTAGTAAATTTTTATATAAATATATTGTTAAACTAACTTTTAATTTTAATGCCCGGGTCAATTTTAATGCCCGGGTCGACCCAGTTGCACTTAATGCGCCGGGTCGACCCGACCCGTTTATTTTTTTTAATATTTATTAAACTTATTGACTTGTTTATTTATTTTTTCTCATATTCACTCTTTGGTTCAGTCTTCGGTCTTATGCTTTGTTGGACCGGGCCGGTCCAACCTGAAAACACAGACATCGGTCCCGTGTTTTGGACCAAATCGGTTTTCGTCCGACCCGGTATTCGGTCCGTATTTTAGACCAAATCGGTTTTTGGACCGCGATTAGATTTATATACAAGTTAAACTTTCACTCACACTCTTTAAAATGTGTGGGCAAAATTAAGACTATTACTTACACTTGTCAAAAAGTGTGAGTAAAAGTACACTTTTGCTCACACTCTTTGTAAAGTGTATGTATAAATCAGACTTTTGCTCACACTTTTCTAAAAATATGGGTAAAAATTAGACTTTTATTTACACTTTTTAAAAAGTGTGGGTAAAACTTAGACTTTTTCTTACACTTTTTAAAAAGTGTGGGTAAAACTAGACTTTTGCTTACACTTTTTAAAAAGTGTGGGTAAAAATTAGACTCTTTCTTACACTTTTTAAAAAGTGTGGGTAAAACTAGACTTTTGCTTACACTTTTTTGAAATGTGTAAGTAAACATGTACTTTCACTTACACTTTTTCTTATGTGTCATTAAAATTTGTGTCACTAAAAGCCCTTTTTTTTGTAGTGTGTATTGATCATAGTTATAATTATTACAACATGGTCACCTTTGCGAATTAACGGACCAATGGCGTAATAAACTCTTTTAATTCATTAGAAAGACACCAATATCCTTCAATCATTCAAAATTTGATGTAGTGGACATTTTCTTAAGATATAGACTCACATGGATTTATTTGTACAGTTTGTATAATTGCAAAATGTTGAAAAACAAGAATAGTGATTGGTCTATATGTACCATGTTGATTTTGATAGATGGTATCTAGCCCTTTTACACTGAACTTGATCAAATGAAGAGTTGCATGTCCTCTATTTTTTCTTTTAACTCACGATTCACTAGATATGGTGAACATCGAGATTTTGATATATATCATATATGATGAACCATGGTTGATGAACATTCAGGCCATGATTGATGTATATTTAAACCACGGTTGATGAACATTTAAACTATGTTTGATAAACATTCAAACAATGATCATGATTGATAAATATTTGGTTTTTTTTAACGACAACTTTATTAGAAACACTAGCAAGAAGCTAGACAATTACAAAGAAATCAAATATGGGTGTTGATAAATATTTGGTATTTGATGAACTTGTGAGCAAAGTATTTATGGATATTTTGTTATTATTGAACTTAAATTGATAAAGATAAAAAATTAATGAACATTTCGTATTATTAACATTTATTAATAAATCAAAAGAAAACCATAAAACAATTTATATTTATGAACATGGACGGATGAATATAACAAAAATTATTTTGATAAACGTTAGTTGATAAACCTAACAAGTTGTTGAGTTACTGATGACAACAACTCATAAACTCACAAAAAACCAAATCACAACACTCGCATCCTCAAATAACATCTTTAAACTCAGCTTCTTTACAATCAAACACTCGAGATCGTACTTATCCAATCGCCAAACACCCTTATGAAACACCCTTATAAACTCTTATATACGGGTACTCCTCTATCTAAACACTCTGTGATAAACACCAACAAACTCTAAAATTACAAAATTACTTCAGTGAGGCGTTTTGTAACAAACACTTACAGAACTTGAAACTTAGTTTACTTTGATGAACATTTTTTGTAACAGCAATTTCTTTTCTCAATACCCTACACCACCTATTTTACAAATTTGAACCGACAACCACTAAGTTGACATGCAACTTACATATCGCTAGACGACATGCATTGGGTTTATGTGATTAACACTTCCTTTGAATAACATTATGCGATGGACACTTACTTGACTAGCAATTTGAAGCTGAACTTGGAGAAAAAAAGTTTTGAAAGATATGAAATTTAGGGAAGAAAAGAGAGGGCGGAAATGGAAAAAACGGGCTGGGAATAACACGTGTCAGGCTGGTAAAGCCCTTTCAGACTTTGTAGAGATTGAATTTATTTTCTAACCATTTGGTAGGGGGTGCACGGTTCAGTTTGGGTAAACCGAAATATTCGGTTTTTATAAAACTAAAAACCGAAACCGCTCGGTTTTTGGCGGTTCGGTTTTTTGGTTTTTTCGGTTCGGTTTCTCGGTTTTTTCGGTTTCAAAACATTTATATATGGTTGTGGCTAATGTAAATTAATAAACTTGTTTTACGTAGAAATTTGGTTATGTTTTATTTTGTCAATATGAGCCTAATAATATGTGTATATTATACACACATGCAAGTGAATATACACATAGTATAATCATTGTCGTATATGTAACGATATATTATCAAGTAAACACACGTACATGACAAATACATATATAAACATTAAGATATATATTAATAATTTCATCTTGATATATATATATATATATATATATATAATTGAGTTCAAATGAGAGATTTCTGAACGTTGTAAAAATAAAAACTCATAAGACCCAATAAACATGCAACATGTGGCAAGTTATTAATTAAACACAATTAATATAACTAATAAACACATAAGGGTATTATAGACATTTAAATTATTACTCTTTAATTAATCCTAAATTGTCATTCTCACACAACACTAAAAACAAAACCTGTTTATTTCATCATCTCTAAAAAACAAAAATCTATTATTAACCACTTAAAAATTCCAATCTCATCATCATTCATATTAAAAAAAACCCAATCACCATTCATATAACAAAACCCAACGTCATCATCACTTTGAAATATTGTATCACGACGCATCAGTTATTTTCGAGATATTGTATCACGACGCGTCAGTTATTTTCGAGATATTGTAACACGACGCATCAGTTATTTTCGAGATATTGTACCACGACGCATCAGTTATTTTCGAGATATTGTACCACGACGCATCAGTTATTTTCGAGATATTGTACCACGACGCATCAGTTATTTTCGAGATATTGTACCACGACGCATCAGTTATTTTCGAGATATTGTACCACGACGCATCAGTTATTTTCGAGATATTGTACCACCACGCATCAGTTACTTTCGAGATATTGTACCACGACGCATCAATTATTTTCGAGATATTGTACCACGACATGTAAGTTATTTTCGAGATATTGTACTAATAGATGGTGAAAAAAAATGTACTAAAATACCCTTGAAGCTCTATTTAATGATCATAATGTCACTCATTTAATATTATTCTCATTTAATACCAACTAATAGATCCAACGGTGTAGATTGGTTCTCATTTTAATAATTTTAAGAAATCTCTCACATTAACCCTCCTATATATATATATATATATATATATAATAATATATATATAATATAAATAGATATATCTTATAAATATATGATATATATATTAATTTCACCCATAAAATAAATATGAGTTTAAAAATTGGATTTATTATTTATTTATCTATATTATATTAGTTATATATTATTATAAAAATGGTTCGGTTCGGTTCGGTTTTTACGGTTCGGTTTTTGGACGAAAACCGAAACCGAACCGAAATTTTTCGGTTTTTGAAAAAGTAAAAACCGAACCATCGGTTTCTAGTTTCGGTCGGTTTTTTCGGTTTGGTTTTTTTGGTATTCGGGTTGGTTTTGGTTTTTTCGGTTTTTTCTGCTTACCCCTACCATTTGGACATCATCGCAAGTAAGGGTGCCAACAATCCGAGCTTTTATCAAGCAACTCGAGCTTGAGCTTGAGCTTGACTCGATCGAGTCGAGTCGAGCTTTTATCGAGCTCAAGCACAAGCCCAATAAACCAGGTCGAAACACATAACGAGTCGAGCTCGAGATTTTATCAAGCTTTTCGAGCCTTAGAAAACATATATATTTTTATTATACATATTCATATAAACAACCTTAAGGCTTTTTATGTTAGTATAATAGTTAAATCTTTGTAGAATGATAATTTAAACC
Organism: Tanacetum coccineum; assembly: GCA_026074375.1. Lineage (NCBI taxonomy): Eukaryota > Viridiplantae > Streptophyta > Magnoliopsida > Asterales > Asteraceae > Tanacetum > Tanacetum coccineum. Next base: position 21,095 of record BQNB010076279.1, on the reverse strand, counting down.
TTATTTCTTCCTAATGTTTTGTATAAATTCTTTGCTTTTATGCTCATTGCGCATTTTCTTGAATTTATTAACAAATTTAACTATTGAATTAAATGTTTATGTAAAAATTCAATCTTTTCGAGCTGAGCTCGAGCTTTACTCAAGTCGAGCTCAAGTTTGAATGATTAAAGCTCGTTAAACTATCAAGCCAAGCTCAAACGTACCTTATAGTTTTCAAGCCAAGCTCAAGCCCTATCAAACTCGAGCTCGGCCTGACTCGATTACACCCTTAATCGCAACTATTAACCTTTATGGTTGTGTTCGGTAACAAGCGTTTTGGAGTGTTTAGGAGCGACAAGCGACAAGGGGTAAGCATTTTAGATGAAAAGCTTGTTTGGCAACACCTCAATAAGCATTTGAATATTGTTTAACCGCTCCAATCTCAAATGCTTCTTGAACAAGCATTTTAGAACTGTCCAAGCAGTTTGTTATATAATTACATTTATACCCTCAAATATAAAATTTATAATTTCTTTAATTAGGTTATATGTCCTTTTTCGTAATTTTACACCTTTTAATTACAGCTTACAGCTACGTTACCAAAAATCTTTTTTAAACAAACAGCTACTGCTTACTACTCTTGCTAACTGTTCCTGCTTACTGCTCCTGCTACTGCTACTACTTACTGCTACTGCTAAGTGTCGACAAACGCACCCTATATGCACAAACAGAACATGTCAAGATTGGGCCTCTGGTCTCAGATGGGCCGAAGCAGTGCCTTCAATAAAAATATAAATTACCGTGTGTGTCGATGGTGGGAGATGGATTTTCAGCATTGGACTTCGTTTTCGGAATGGGAGGTTTGGTTTTCTGCTATTAGACTTCCGGTTATTGTTAAAAGCTTAATGGAAGGCGTCTTCTATGTTGCTTGGTGGTTCATTTGGGGATTTCGGAATCGCTCTATATTTGATGATAATACGCCGTCTAGATCGAAGCTTTTTGAGGATATCGTATCTTCTTCATTTCTTTGGTGTAATAGTAGAAGTAGTAGGAAGTTTTCTAGGGATGCTTGGCTTAAAAACCCGCATTTGATTTCTTTGTAATGTCTTTTCTAGCGTCTTGCTAGTTAATAAAATTTCGCCGTTCAAAAAAAAATATATATATAAATTACAAAAGTAAGATTGGCGATTGGGACCTTGGCCTGCGAAGATAAACCAAAAAAGCCTATTTATGCAACTTTGTTAACAACAACCCGCGTGTTGCTGCGGAGCGCGGGTTTTTTTTAGGGGTGTCGACAATTATTTTTTTTAGGTTTTTTTGGTTTTTATTTTTATTTTCTGGTTTCTTTTGTATCAACGAAAATAGCCCGCGCTTTGTGGCGGGGCATAATTTTTTTTAAATCGATTTTGAACGAATATTGAGTGGAAATGTGCCGTGCGTTGCAACGAGGAAGATTTGTATTCGACGTTTTTTTATATTGCCTACTTGTATGTTCCACGTTATTATAGTCGCGCCATAAATACTAAGTAAAAAAAGGAAGAAAAAAACTAAATGGACCGGCCCAAGGCGGGGCATAATTTTTTTCGAATTGATTTTGTACAAATATTGAGTAGGAATGTGCCCGTGCATTGCAACGGGGCTGACTTGTATTCGAGGTTTTTTTTATATTGCCTATTTCTATGTTCCGCATTATTATACTCGTGCTATAAATCTTGACAAAGTATAAAGAAAGGAGAAAAAAAACCAAATGGGCCAACCCAAAAATGGAAAGAAAAAAAACTATGGCCCGAACACTATTCATCGATGAATAGTGAAAAAGCCTCAAACACGACAACCAAAATATCCCGCGCGTTGTGGCGAGGCATAATTTTTTTTGAATCGATTTTGAACGAATATTGAGTGGAAATGTGCCCGCGTGTTGCAACGGGGCATACTTGTACTCGGCGTTTTTTTTATATTGCCTACTTGTATGTTCCACGTTATTATAGTCGCGCCATAAATATTGACTAAGTAAGGGGAAAAAAACTAAATGGGCCGGCCCAAGGCGGGGCATAATTTTTTTCGATTTGATTTTGTACAAATATTGATTAGGAATATGCCCGTGCATTGCAACAGGGCTGACTTGTATTCGAGGTTTTTTTATATTGCCTACTTGTATGTTCCGCATTATTATACTCGTGCTATAAATCTTGACTTAAGTATAAAAGAAAGGAAAAAAAAACTAAATGGGCCAGCCCAAAAATGGGAGGCAAAAAAAACACTATGGCCCGAACATTGTTTATCGATAAACAGTGAAAAGCCTCAAAAACGACGACGTTTAACTTCTCAAATGTGTAGTATTATAATATAATATAATATAATATAATAATATTACGAAGTACAAATTTAACATGCATTATAAAGAGAGATGTGACATCCATAAAGAACATGGCCATCTTAAAGAACAAATGGGTGAATCCTAACCACTCATTTTTTCATCATAATAAAAAAACCAATTTTTCACCTTTTTCTTAAAACTCAAATATTTAGTAAACGGTAAATCGTTAAACGACCAAAAATACACCATCGCGACGAGTATTTTTTTATCTTTCTATAGAGGGGCACTTTTATATACTTTTGACGAACTTACACTTATTTTTTTTTTTTCAACATCACGTCTGACAAAATCACATCCGTGATTTTAGAAAATCACATGTGATTTGTGATACAAATCACATGTGATTTTTGCCGACGTGATTGAAAAATAAATGGCGGAAGAAAAAATAAAGACGTCGAAAGTGTCGGCGACGAGTATTTTTTTTTATCTTTTATAAAGGGGCACTTTATATGCTTTCGACGGTTTTTTTACATTGTTTTTTAGGGACGTCTAAAAAAATCACACGTGATTTAATCAAATCCATGTGATTTGATCACAAATCACATGCGAATTTTTTCTTCAAGTGATTGAAAAAAAAATCGGGAAAAAGTTCTGTCGAAAGTATGCGACGAGTATTTTTTTTATCTTTTTAGAGTTGCATTCTTCATATTACTTTCGACGAACTTTTTTTGTCGATTTTTTTGTCATTCACCGTCTGAAAAATTCACCATGTGATTTTTTTCAGACGTTGAATCAAAAAAAATAATCGAAAAAAAGTTGCTTCGAAGTATAAGATTTTCTCTTTTCCCCACTATAGAGAAAGATGATTTAATTCTCGTCGCGATGGTTATGTTTCGTTCTTGCGTAACGAATTAACGGTTTGTCGATATTTAATTTTAAAAAATTAGGATGAAAGTGGGGTTTTTATTAAATAAAAAATAAAAAATTAAATCTCTAACCATTAGATGGAAATAAAATGAATGGTTAAGATGAAGTGGATTGTTCTTTGATTAGATAGTGTTCTACATAGAACTTTTCTCTATAAAGAGAAGCTAATAACATGTAGTTAAAATTATGATCAAACCATTGTTCTTGCAACTATAAAATCACGACACTTCGCAAGTGCTATAAGACAAAGGTTTGAAACTACCTCTAGATCGTTATCTTAAACTCAGATTATATTGACACATAGTCGAACGTATAAGCCACTCATTTTGAGCAAAATCTATTTTAATATGTTGCAAACATATGCAGTTTTCTAGTATCAATTAATATGTGACAAAAAAAGAAAAACCAGTCACATTTTCAATCAAAATCAAGGAGATGTCACGTATCTATGAAATAGTATAATACTTGGTGTTAGCTTTTGAATAAGATATAGTAACAATCATGCATTATGGAGGCCCACTTAAGCATTTGCAGCCATGAACTTCATGTTTTATTTGATGATACATATACAAGATTAGTAGAAAAACGTCAGCACAATATCATGATAGAGGTTTAATGATACACTCATACATCGATACAAATACAACGGGGCCACAAGATGAATAATGTTGATGTAGTCATGAAGACATTTTCGGCCACGAAATGAATAATGCTGATGTAAACATGAAGTATTACAGTACGTTTTAACTATACCATGGAGTTTTTGAGAGGTTAACGTTTTAACTTGAAATATTATTAAAGCGACCAGTTTGAAAATTGAACTAAAGTAACGAGATGTAATCAACAATTGCATAATGGGCCTATAGGCCCAGTTTGTAGTTGAGGGGTTAAGAGTACAAGACTACAAGCCGTTTTTCGTCTACTCTGCTGTTCGCAAAAAAAATACCAACGACGCCGTCGTTCTGCATTGGCAACGACGCTATTTGTGCGCCGTTCGTCCATCCGCCGGCCTAATCACAGGTGTCATTGGTTTTTTTTAGTGATTAGATGTATTTGATGGGGTGTTTTGTGAGAACTATATGCACCAATAAGTGTTATTGTTAAAGAATGTATTTTATTTATTTGTGTGTTTTTGAGAAGGTGCTGAGATGTCGCTGAAGTTTCATACTAATAAATGTAATGGTGTGGAGCTGCACCTAGCTCTCTAGTGGGCACCAATAACACTTATTGGTGTGCTACCTCATCCGTCACCTCCGCAACTCTTTAATAACACCTCAATAACTAAAACACCCTCTTAACAAAAAAAACCAATAACACTTATTAGTTCTTGTGGGTTCCACAAAAATCCACTAAATATACCTCACTCACTCAAAAAAGCAAAAAAAAAAAAAAGGGCACCGGCCGGTAGACTGGCGAATGGCGGACAAACCACAGCTTGCATCACACACTCTAATGTTTATTGAATGTGTTTTTTTACCTCATCTTTAGGGGGCGTTTGGTTTGTTATCATGAATCACAATGAATATGAGTATAGGTATACGGTGGATATCAACGAGGTAACTTCATCTTCCTCATTTTGATGAGTTAAAAGAACTTACAAATATGTATTAAAAAACAAAGACAATACATGTTTTCAAACAAAAACAGGTTATTCACTTCCTCCATCCAACTTACATATCATCTTTTTATTTCCAAGTTTCAAACAAACACAAAAAGTTGAGAACACTTATCATCTTCATACTCACTGTCACATAAGAAGAAGATTGAGGAAGGTGAAACGTTACACCAAATTTGATAAAACTTTACAGTTGCCATTCTTTTGTAATCTCATTATAAATAAGAAACATGTAAATGGTTCACAAAGGGAACATGAAATAAGTCACCTTCTTCGTCAGATCCGACGATGATCATGATTCATGAACCCGCTCGTTTGGTGGTGACAACTCAGAACTTCGATGACGACCAATATTTTTCACTTTACTTTATATTGATATCGATGGCGCCAAAATGTCACCCCACCTCGCGTTTTCGAGTTGAGTTGTCACCACCAGCCGAGATGGTCCCAGAAAACGCGACTTGACGGCGCCAGAACCACATCATGACCTGCGTTATTAGATTTTGATGATATCAAATAACGTCTATTTTATAGCGTCATTTATCCCATGTTATTAACCCATTTTGTATAGTTATTGCAAGAATTGTTACTTAATCGTTTATATTTGAGAATTGCAGTAATTATCGAGTATTTGGCAAAAGATGGAGAAAATGACGTGTTTTGAAGCATAAACGAAGAGTTGGAGAAAGTCACTGATTCTGACATCAATACACCGTATCATTCTAGAAGCATACGCCGTATCTAAAGACTTTGAAGAACTCAAGACCATTGCCTGACTTTGAAGAATACGCCATTGATACGCCGTATATGATACTTTGGTCAAAAATCAAGAAAAACACATTTTCAGCCAATACTCCGTATCCAAAAACCCCAATACTCCGTATTGGTCAATACTCCGTATCCAAGAAATCGGATATGGCGTATTGGTCAATAAGCCGTATCCAAAAATCGGATAACGTTTTCCTTACATTAGTTCTTAACCGCTTCTCTATTATTTTCTTGTGTGTGTTTATTGCTTTACTTGTCATCAAAACCTTAGGTTAGATAACTAAACCACGTGCCAGTCTCTCAGGCTGAAACCCCATTTGTCCTTAGTTTAGGTTTAACTTAGGTTTAACATAAGTTAGATTAATTTAATTAGGTTAGATTAATACTAAACCTAGGTAAATAAAATACCAGTAGAATTAAGAGTTAACTTCCACTCTCAGTGATCGACACCCTACTTACCAACGAAACTACAATTGACCAGGTACACTGCCCGTTAAAGTGTTCTTTTTAGGTATAGTCGACATAAAATAAATAGTAAAACTTGATACATAAATAACATCTACATAACGACACATCAAGTTTTTAGCGTCATTGCCGGAGAGTGAAGTTGTTTAATTCTTGTTTTTATTAGTATTTTTAGTTTAGTTTAGTTTAGTTTAGATTAATTTACATATCTGTGTGTTTGTTTTGTGTGTTTGATTTCTGCATTGTATATTTTTGCATATTGTGTGTTTATGTGCATTATTACAGTTCGTTGTAACTTTCTGAGTCGAATACTCAATACGGCGTATTAAATTTATTGGATACGGCGTATAATTTTTTTTCAAACAAATACAACGTATTCGACTCTATCATCCATACGGCGTATTCAGTTCATTGAATACGGCGTATTAAGCTATTTGACAGTTTTCTTTCCTAGCGAATTTATTACAGGTTAAAATGGACGACCCCAACATAACTATGGAGGAGTATATCAGGCTTGAGGAAGAAAAAGCTCGTAGGCGTGGTAAGGTGTATAACTGGGAGACTGCTACGTATGGTAAGATCTGGGATAAAGAAGACGTTCATGACCTCGGATCTGTTGAAACTGAATTCCCAGCTATAGTCTTTAACGACACGTTAACATATGAAGCAACACTCTCATGTGAGCCTACAGTAAGTTCTCTTAACGACAATAAAATTGACTTTAGAATATCGTTTGACGAATCCGACGATGAAGATTGCATAGTAATTTTCGTCAAAAATTCATTTTCCTATAAAATAATTTATGTCAACGATTTAAAAACAGATTCGGAAAATGATAATGATAAAGTCAATATACCTTTGTTTCCATCACCCGAGCCTACGGTCAGTTATTTTGATGATTTAGACTTCTTTAAAGATTTCGAGAATGAATTTCCAGCCATTGTTTACAATGATGCTCAAACGTCCAAATCAGATTTATTAACTGAACCCATTTTAAACCCTCAACATATCGATGAATTTAATTTGAAAGATGAAACATCATTTTCCGAATGTGATGAAGAGGAACAAAACATTTTAAACTTTAATGATCTATTTCCTTTTAACGTAATTTATCCCGATGAATTAAAAACAGATACGGACAATGATAATGATAAAGTCGATATTGAACACTCTTCGGGGGATTTATCTGTCAAACCGTTACCTGATGTAATAAATACCGATGTTGGTGCCTATGCACATGGGTCAAATAAGCTTTTGGAAACAAGTCATGATACATCTAATAAATTTTTCAAAACTGAATCTTTTATCAAGGGATTAAATTTTAATATCATGACTTTGAATCATCTTAACAAAGAAATGCCATTCATTTTCCTAATCAAGAATTTGTATGTGCCATTTGGCATCCTGTTCGACCCCAAATTGTTTTATAAGGATGGGATTAAATTGGGGCAAGTCTAACTTAAAGAATTTTATGTAAACAAAAGTGCTTGCCGGGAGACAACTCAGAATGTATTTTCAATTTTTATCGAGTCTGTCTTCCCAGACTGTCTATACGGCGTATCCAATCCCTATGGACACGGCGTATTGACAATCTGGACGTTATCTAGTTTTTATTTTCAGCACAGTCTATACGACGTATTCGTTAAATGAATACAGCGTATTCGATACAGGTATCAATACGGCGTATCCTGGGGTATGGATACGGCGTATTGACTTCCTGTACATTTTTAGGTATTTATTTCGAGTCTAACCAAACGAATACACAGAGATAGAATTGCATTTGTTTTTTGAGAATTTATACAGGACCTCGTGAAAGAAATATCGACGAAGTTGGTGGAATGTATATTTTCTGGAATTCTATGTGTGTGTTGTTCGTGCTAGGATTCAGACGCTTTTTCAGCACACAATCTTGCTCATAAACGCAACTTGGAGAATCTACCGAGCAAATATCAAGGGAGTTTCTCATTCTAATTCTTTTTTAAATTCCCGTATTTAATGTTTTATATATATACAACGAGGACGTTGTATAATTCAAGTAGGGGGATGAAATTAGAATGTTTACTTGTCCTAATTTTCACACTAAAATGCTTAAATTATACACAATTATTTTTTCAAGCATACTTTTGTGAAATTACATGTTACATAACCTGCACACAATAACCCTTGTTAGATAATTATGAGAATTTAACCTTTCCGTTTCCAAATGATTACCCAAATTCTACAAAATATGAATGTTTCGGTGATGTTATAGACTTTAGAACTTGGCTTGGTATATCACTCGAGACCGCAATGATAAGTACTATGGATTTAGATGGAGTAACTTGTTTAAATTGGTAAATTTTAGGATTACACCCAAATCGCCTTTACATGTTGCTTATTAACTAACTACACCGGTTAGTTAACCTCCCGTTTAAACCCTTTTCTACTCTCATCTTTAGAATGAAGATCTATTAGAACAACCCGTAGAGCCAATCCTTTAGGAATTTACACCAACTATTTGTTTCGTTACACCCTTACACCTTAACCTACCCTGTTAGATTAAGTTTAATTTACAGTTGCTAGTTGCTTAAAGTGTAAAGTTTGTATTTCCCGAGTCTTGTGTCATTTTCTATCTTTGGTGCGGTTGGAAATTTACACATTGCAAATGGGAATGTATATTAGTAGTCAAAGCTTATGTAATTTTACTACCGTCACAATTATTGGTGAATCCGAATACGAAGGAACTATCGAAGAAATTATCCGTAATTATTATGATCGTGAAGATGGTAAAACTACACCGAGATTTGAAGTTTAGTTAGCAAAAAAAAGAGAAAGAGAAAGAAAGTTTCAAGATAATCGTTTCGCAATTACCGAAGGAATTACACGAAGGATCGATTATTCGTTGATACGTCTAAAAAATCAACGATGTAGAGTATTGTACAAAGTGAAAGATATCGCCACTTGCCTTGTAGAGTATGTAAAGTTTTGGGAAGATTGGGAAGTTGACCGTTACGGGAATGCCAACTTAGGTTGTTGTTTTTGATCGATGATCAAGACGTTGTAAATAGTTGTGTCTTTATCATGGTAACGGTCAGGAAATAAGTGTCTAGCAACTTGTATCTTAAGTCTTAATCTATTTGTTTCTTGATTTTTATTTAACAACAATTTACTTCCCTCTCACCTGATGATTAGCCGCTGGTTTTACGCGAATGAGGACTTGTTCGAGCGTGCATGTCTATTCCGTCGTTACGGCCATGTATGCATGTCTTAGCTGCCTCGTTGGTTTACGACTTTTGGTGAAAGTTAGAAGGTTCCTACCCTATATCATTCTTCATCCTAACCGTTGGTTAAATTCGAATGGGGATGTGATCGAACACACATGTCTATCCCGGCGTTCCGGGTGTGTATGTGTGCTTCAGCTGCCTTGTTGGAGTGGTACTTCTGGTGAAAGATTGTAGAATGATCAACCGTATGCCTTTCCATACAAAAACCCATATTTACCTTTATAAACTTGTTACTCCTTGGCTTTAGTGGTGGAGATGTGTATCCTTGCCAAGCTTATGATAGAATACTCGTCACGACCGAGCAATTGAGCGAATTAGTTACATGTTACCACATAGATTAGTTGAGTGATTTGAGTGTTTTCATATTCCTATTTCGTGAGGTGTTTGGTTGTGTACTTGTAATAGATCAAATAAGTGCTTTAACGGAAAATATCCTTAGGGATATATTTTTATAAACTTCTAAAGGCTACTTGAGGACAAGTAAGATTCAAGTGGGGGGATATTTGATGACATCAAATAATGTCACTTTTATAGCATTATTTATCCCGTCTTTATTGCTCGTTTTACATTCTTTTATATAAGAATTAATACTTAATTGATTATATTTATTATTTGCAGTAAATATTGAGCATATGGTGAAAGTTAGTGAAAAGCCACACATTTTGGAGCCTAAACGATGAATTAAAATAAAATATCGAAGAATGAAAGATTTGAATACGTCACAATGTTTTGGCCATAACTTCTTCGTCCGGACTCCGTTTTAGGTGATTCAAAAGGCCACGGAAAGAGAAAAATAAGATCTTTATTTTCATGTGAATAAACATGAAAATATGAAATTAGATCATGCTTGTATCTGTTGGAAACATTTCATGTATTATTTGGCTTTTTAGCCTAATTTAATTTACACTTGACCAAGTTATGACATTAACTAAAATAAAAGAATTACAAGAAAGATGGGCTGGTTTGGACGACTAGGACTCCTTGGTGTATAAAAGTAGGTCCTAGGGTATAGAGTTCTATATATAAAAAACGAGTCATTCATAGAGTTCTTCATAGCTTCAAGGTTTTGTAACCCTAATAGTAGTTAGAGTATTAGTATTAATATATTGAAGCTTTTGTTTGTTAATTTGCGTGTTCATTAGAATTACCGTTTTATTGAAGAATTCTTCTTATATTAAAGATTAGATTCTGTAAAATCTTTAGTATTATCAAACAAAGTTTCTATCATAGTTGTGTAGGATTTATCTTGCATAACTAAATCTTACACAAGCTAAGGAATTCAAGATCCATTCAAGTAGGATCAACAAGTGGTATCAGAGCTTATTGCTTTGAGAAACTGATATGTGTGGAAACACATATCCGTTTTATATCAAAAATGACCCTAAAAAGACAAAATTGTGCTTTAAATGCTTGTATATTGCTTGTTTTGTTTTTGTGATTGTGTAGGTACGGATATTGCAAAAATCTCAAGAAAACGGTCAAAACTGGACAAACACGGACACGGGAACGGAATTGAGTGTGCAAGAGCCGGGAGAATGCTATCAAAGGTCAACAAAAGTCAACCTATGGTCAACAGTGGTCAACCATAAAAAGACAAAACCCAAAAATTCCAAATCAGTCCCTCAAAGAAACCCAAATTGCAAAAATGGTCCCCTAAACCCTAACGGTGTTAACTCTTTTAATTATAAGAGTTAACACCCGTTAACCCCTTATAACAAATCCAAGCCCGAGCCCAAACACATCCCCAGGCCCAAAACCCTTATAAGCCCAGAGTTATAACCCGGGTAAAAAGAAAAAGTCAAACACCTCTTTTATAAGAAAATTACGCGCGGGAAATCTTGTTACTACTGTTCACCCATCGTCCCCGTTTAACCCTGAGTTAAAATCAAGGGGTAAATCTAAATTGACCACGTGGCTTAGCAATTCAAGTGAAAAGGTACACCTTGGCAGAGTTATACGTCACCAAGCTTTGTGATTGGCCAATAGCCAAAGGGAATGACACGCGGTTCTGACAACAAACACACGAGGAATGAGGATTTTACACTAAAACGCTCACGAAAAAAGCACAACATGTCACATCACGGATTGCCATGTTGGCAATCCATGTGACCTAAAGAATGATCTAACGAACAAGATTGTGATCCAATCATTGCTAATCATTGAAAGGCCATGATGAAAAGGAGCGTGCAAAGGCTAGAAACCTAGAAGCATCCTTGGTAGCTATAAATAGCCCTCACTCACTCATATACGAGGACCTTCTTTTTATCTAGTTTTTAGCTTCTAGAATTTTTAGCTTATGTAATGTTAGCTTTTAAACTTTAGCTTTTCAAATTCAGTAATTTGTAATCCTTTTTCAATAACATTGTCATCCTTTTTATTTAAAGACATTAAAATGTTTACACTTTTACTAAAACTGCTATAATCTTTCTTTCCCAAAATTCAATTTTAATTTTTAACTAAAAAGCTTTCCTAATAAGCCTCTTATCCCCCCGGCACTCTCTTACACCGCTAACTCCATCAAAGACTCAATTTGAGCTCATAATAAAGCTTAAAATACTTAACCAATAAAATCAGTTCGCCCCCCTCCCCCTCTCTCATCACACCGACCTCGATTAAGGATCTTTAACCTAAGCTTATGGATTTTAGACATTTGGATGATATGCTAATCATGGAAGAGCTTATGGGACCTCACTAGCTTATCCTTGTAATAAGCTAGAGCTTGTAGACAGCTCATTGAGCCTTGATTGCCTTTGTTTAGCTAAGGCTTTTGTAAGTTCTCTTTTAATTTCAAGTAATTTAGCTCTAATCTTGCATTTGCTTATTTTCATCTTATTATTTGCTTAATTGTGCTTTTATCTATCTTATTATGCTTATTGTTCATGTTTAACTATCTGTTTTTAGCTTTTATAGTTTAGATCTTAGTTTTTCATATTTTGTCTTAAAAATCATTAAAAACCCAAAAATATTTAGCATAATGAGTAGTTGTTAGATTCTAGCTTATTTGATTGTTAATATAAGCTCATAAGATCTGTTTTTGGCTATTCGTTATCTGGTATTGAAGTTTTAATCATTAAATTTATTTTTCAAAAGCTTAAATGGATTTTAAGACTTTTTAAAGGGGTGTTTGGGACAACAGCACTAACCAAAAGTTAGTGTTGTTTGTGGTCACCAAGTCTCTTATAGTTTATTTAAAACTTTCATTTAAACTGCAATGAATAAGATTTATAAGTTAGGCTATCTTTAGAATAGTTTTCATTAGTTGGTTTATTGATAGTTCAAAACTGTTAAGTTTCTTTTGCATTAATAGCTTAATTCAGTTCTAGCTTTTGTAATTGCTTAATTTGATTTAGATAAGTGTTAAAATAGATAGAGTAGGAAGAAGATTAATAGGTCTGCATTTGAAGGTTTTGTAGAATTATCTATATGCATTTGCAACTGCATGCATCAGTAGATTAGTAAAAATGCCATTGAACCACTATAAATCCTCGCGTTGTGGTTTGATTGTTCTTACTCTTATCTCTTGTCTTACATTATTTTCTCATACTATCCTATTAATTGTTTAGATGAGTATATTGTTCATATTGTGCAAGTGTTGAATTCACATAAAGTCGAATCTAGAATTTTTACAAACACTTTAAAACCTTAAATTAAAAAGCGTTAAACTATTCAACCCCCCTTCTAGTTTTCCACAGTGATATAAATAACCACCCACACTGATATAATACGGTAATTGTGTTGCTACATCATAAGCATACGCAGAAGGATAAGAAACCGGTCACCTCAGATTTGCGAATGTGGTACCGAATAAACGGGTAGCCAACCTGCCATGGCTGCAAACACGACTTCGTGATGCCCTGCCAAGATACAGTTCGCTTTCACCCATAATGATCAAAATAATAAATGCACACCAAACACTCCCAAATTAGCAAATCATCCATAAAATGCAGTACATGCCTGTAAATATAATAATTTGCCCGACCATAGTTACATGGCTGCAAATATAACAATCATGTCAAATATCATAATCTGAAAAATAATCATGCCAGATAAATAAACCATAAGCTCAAGTAAGCAAAACCAAAGTTTATAAAAACCTCTAAAATCAATTAAAAAACAAAATTAACAAAAACCTCCAATTCATGTCAAAACCCTAATTTCAAAATTCAATTTTTTTCATATGTATAAGTCATAATATTTGCTAAACTTGAAATAAATAAGATTAAAAAGGCATATATGTACATTTCTTCATGTTTCGGTTAACACCATCAAAACTCATCGAAAAAAAAACATCACTCTTGATATGAGGCAGAAAGACAGTGGATGGGTCGGAACAAACCCAAAATAAAATCCCAAATGTAACAATAACTTTAGATGCAGTTAGATTAGATTTTTAGATTTAGGCACCTAAATAAAAAAACACACCGTTTGGTTTGTGTGTGTGTGTGTGTGTTTTGTTAATATGAAAGAGAAAAGGAGAAGAAAACACGTACCCCAACACGTGTATGTAAAAAAGGGAAGCCGGGTTGGAATAACATTTAATGAAACTGGGCCGGTTCTCAGGCGGGTTTTTTGGATTTTCAGGCGGGTCTAAGTTCCGGCTGGTTTTTTCATTTAATGCTTTTAATGAGGCACATACTCCAATTTCCGGGTTTTAATATATATATATTTATAATTAAGATTTTATCTCAAACCCTTTTTGTCTAGAGTAATCGTTATGATCAGGGGCGGAGCCACGAGGGGGGCACAAGGGGCAGGTGCACCCCCACCGGAAAATTTTGTAGTTTAAATTTTTTGAATTTTTGAGGTATTTTCTTAATTTGCCCCCTTAAAATTGTTTGTCTTCTGTGGATTGAAAAGCAGAATCTGTGTTTTATGATATAAAACAAATTTTTTATGTTGTAATGAAGTCTTTAAAAAGATAAATTACACTGTGGTGGAGAAGATGGAATGCGTTGAAGATGATAACAAGTGAACAAAGTGAAAGATAAGACATTTTTAACTTTTTTTATTCCTTGGTTTTGTACATAAGTCACATGGGGTGGGCCCACAATCAAAAAGAAAACATGTACTTTTTTCAATTCTTTATTTCTTTATTATCTATCCGTTAGTTTAACATTTTTTTTCTTTTGAAACTTAATTTGTGTTTCTATATATTCCAACAATTGAAATAGATATAAGTAAGTTACTGATGATACGTTTTCTCTGTTGTTTTTTCTTTGAACGGCTGATAATATATTGAAAAAAAGAGTCTAGCAAGGAGCTAGAAACTTAAAAGTTTGAAGACGATGAGTAATAAGTACATATGAATTACATAAAATAAAAGCATAACGATGCAACCCGGGACTTTAACTGCGAGGGAAACTAAAGGGATGAAAAAACTTTTGAAACGGAGGACGAACATTCGGTTTTCACTCCGCCAAAAGAAAAACCCCCCACCACAGAGGCCGAGCCACCGATTTTCACTCTGAGGTGGTTTTTGAAGAAACCCCAAACAAGCCCCGATGAAGAAGGCGAGACAAGCAAGCAGCCTTTTGAAACAAAGCATTCAACCATTGTCCAAACACGCGGTCATTATAGGGAACTTCAGCCAATCCGTCTAGGATAAAATCAAATTGCCTCTGTTATGGAGCCAAGAAAACGAAGTAGAACGAACATAATCAAAAATGTCACTTTTCCTCAACGGTTGAGAGTTAAAAGTAACACTATTTCGGAATGTCCAAAGCCACCAAAGAACCGAGGTAGAAATGATGAAAATCTTGTGTTTCTTTTCTTTAGGAGCATGCCAAGAGGATAACCAATCTTTAAACGCCTCAAAGGATAAAGCTTGGACAAAGGGGATTTCGCACCATCTATACACGAGCTTCCATAAATCAGAAGCAATAATGCATTCAAAGAAAATATGTTTGACAGATTCAACGTTAGCATTTTAAGAGGAACAAGAAATAGCCGGAATATCCATTCCACGCAAAGAGAGATTCAACCTGTGAGGAAGCCGATCCAATGACAATCTCCACATAAAAATATTAACCTTGCAGGGAATGATTTTGTCCCAAGAAGTAGAAGGAAGAGTCGGCTATGGAATCTGAAATTTACCTACCAACTTAATTTTGACATACTTCATTCTGGCGAGATTGTGTATTTCTGTTGTTGTAAATTGTAATATCATAATTTTATCTCCGCGCAAACTTTTTACCAATTGACTAAGTTCAAGTTATAAGTAAACAGCCAAGAAGATATGGCTTGTTGAAAACTGTCGAATCTTCTGTTTGATAACCAAAGAGACACCAAATTGATCATGACACGAAATCTTATTTTCCCAAAAAGTAATTTAAGAAGGACTTAAAAGTTAAAGGCAATAAAAAAAGAAGCAGTAAACAATTATAAATATACACAATCAGTGACAAATCCACTGTCGTTTTGACAGTGGGTCACTTTGCTACAGTAACGGGCTCCTATTTTGGGCCAGCCCGATTTTGGTTTTTTTTTTTAAATGTTTTTTTTTTGTTTTTTTAAATTTGTATGCACAAATTAGGAGGAAAAAAAATATTACAAA
>BQNB010076278.1:11447-31203 GCA_026074375.1 Tanacetum coccineum | reverse complement strand
GCTTTGGCTCCAAGCTCCGAATCACAGCCATTGATCATTTGTCCTTGTTCATCATCCAATAAAATGATATGGGATTGCCACGGTGGTTTTGGGGTTTTGTGAGATGGGGTTGAATGGGAAAAGAGACGTTTTTGTCTTGTTGCAGGTTAGGGTTAAGAGAAAACGATGGATGAATAGGTATTAGGTTTAGGCGGGAAAAGTGTTTTGGGATAATAGGGTATAAGTTTGTGAAATGGAAACTTTGGCCCCTCAACTCATATTCTTGAATCGCAACCATCGTTCTTGTGGTGTTCATCTTTGGTCCTTTGCTTTGTTTTGTTGTTGCATTGTTAGTCCTTTTGGACTAACGATGCAAAAGGTTAGGGACCTGTGGTGTAAACAACTTAACGAGATTATAAGGGGGCTGTTAAGTATTGTTGGGCCATGGTTAACTGTTTGGGCCTTTTTTATTAAAAAAAGGGTTTGGGCCAAGTAAGGATTGGATTGGGTCCAGTTAGAGCTTTTGGCGGGTTTAAAGGTTTAGTAATAATAGTGGACTGACTCGGCCCACTAAAATGGGTACGGGTTGGCTCTCTTTGACAATTTTGGATTTTTGGGTTTGTTTTTCGATGCTCATTCCATTTCCGTGTCCCGAGGTTGACTTTGATTGGCTATCTTTGGCTTTGACTGGTTGACTTGACTTTTCGCTCTCTTTTCATTCTCGTGCTTGGTTTTGTTCCCGTTGACTTTGTTTTTGTCCTTTTCGTAAATATCCATTACCTGCACAATATAAAAGCAAAACACACAAATACAATGTATTTTTGGTATGTTTTTGGTCTTTTTAGGCACGTTTTTATAGGAAAAAGGTATATGTAATTAAGCACATACCATTGATACCTACCTCAACCGTGTCTCCAACACTGGTGTCAGCCTCATATCCCTCCGTGTCATCCCTGACATCCCTAGGGTCAATATCAACATGATCTCTAACATCATCCCCATCACCAATACCCAACTTCATATCAACCTCAGACTCTATAGGATCAATCTCGGTATCTTCCTCTATGCTAGCCTCAGATGAATATGAATCTCTGAACCTCTTATGAGGTGGTAAGAGATCAGCACGGGTAGGAGCTAATGATCCCATAACTGGCGTAGATGATGGTACAGAATCAACCGGGGATCTACATCTCTTGCGAGATGGTCTAGCAGAATGTGAAGATGAATGCAGGGGTCTCTCTGATGAATCTCCTGATGATGACTCTGATGTAGTCGGTGGATACAAAGTAGATAATGGAGCAGCACACCAACGACGAAATGCCTCACTACGTCGTGGTGCTCTCCTCGGAGGGTAACACAATCTAGGTGGTACATCTCTAGTCGAAGATCCAGAATGAGCCTGATCTGATGCATCCAAACCCAAAGAATGAACTGGCGAAGAATCCGAAGATGAACTAGAAGAAGATGAGTGATGGTCTGAAGAACGAGGTGATGCATGCCTCGATGCTAATCTGCGAGCTGGTAAAGGTCCAACTCTCTTCCTCGCAGTCAACAACTTACGCGGCCCGTTAAGATGGGTGCGGTAAGGTCGACCAAAAGGAATAGCCTCCCCGGGTCGGATAAGAATCGCTGACCGTCGACGAATCCTGGGCGGGGCAGTAACAGGAGCAATAGGAAACTCAGATGATGATGATGGACGTGCTGTTACCCTGCTCCTCCAACGAGCAATGGTAGCAACATAAGGGTCCTGCGATGGTGGTCCATCAAAAGAATCAGGAGCCTTAGAAGAATCGGTGCATAAGAATGGTGAAATAGCTAGTAGCGGGGAAATGTGCTCTGGTGAAGACATCTCATATGGTGAATCAGAATCGGAATCCGAATAGGGAATCAAGCCACACAATCCAGTGGGTGAAACGACGAGAGTCGTCTCAACCACAGGAGCTGCAGATGAAATAATAGGAGCAATAGTAGAAGTCTCTGGAGCAACCACAAAAGTAGAAGCAATAATAGCAGGAATATCACCAAAAAGAATAACCTGAGAGGGCGGTGATCCCACACTCTCATCCAAAGAATCAGAAGAAATAGCAATAGCTGAAGCTGCTATGATCTGCACAAGAAAAAGTTTATATAAATCTCCTTTATATGAAACCATACAAGGCATAAAGAAACGAACCAAAGACTTCGAGTATAAATCAAGAACCATGCATGAACACATGTATCACAACTAAAATCAGAAAGCAATAAGTAAATTATACGGTTCAAGTTCAAGTTTCATTAAGTGCAAGAACTAAGTGGGCGTAGGCTTAGAAGGAGTAGCAACCAAGCGTAGTTCGACCTCTTACCACCATCTTTCTTTCTTACCACCATTCGACAAACTCAGACCCTCGTAAATTATTCTTGTAGCACCATGTTTATCATATACATAACTTTCAGTGTGTAGTAACACATCCATGCATGGTCCTTGTGAGCATACGCATATCAAACTTTTGTCATGCTACACATAAAACATGATACGTAAACATTTGACCTACCATGAACTAGTATCAAGTATATCGAAATTTAAAAGTTATACAACAACTTGGACTAGCAAAACTTGACACTTATACTCGGTTTGAAACGTTGGCACTAGGGACGAGTAAGACTAAGGCATACGTGTTAAATGCTTAAGCCCTACCGTGACCACCAACGCGACGAGTGATGAGGGGCCACTACCTCAAAGTGCCTCGTCATTAGCTGCACCACAGCGGGCAAGGTGGCTGCTACAACACGGGATAGCAACCACGCCCGAACTGTTTTCTAGCCGAACATGCGTACAGAGGCATTGCTTGCTGCCTGAACTGTTGCTGCTCAAGGTGGTGGTGGCAAAGGCTGGTGGTTTCGTACCAAACGACTGCTGCCTTTATAATCTTCAACACACCCTTTTTATGCTAATACATTCGACCCACCAACGCACCACTTGGTGTTGTTGAGCGCAAACGACGGACGCACCCTTCTATGGTGCGGCCGTACTCGACGCCAACTTGTGCCAAATCGAGCGAGCCATGACAGGTTACTGCTGCTGTTGCAGCTGTGCGTACTACAAAGGGCGAGAAGATCGTCCTTGTGTCTAGAAATGGAGTCTTCTCGTTGCTAACTAAATAAGTTGTAAACATGCAAAATAGATAGAAAATTAATATATATACATGTGAGTTTGCTGCGGAAGAAATGAAACCAAAAACAGTGAGTGTAAAAGCTCACTGTTGTTGCGTCAGGTGAGCAGCAAAAAGAAAAAGAAAAGAAGATGGACATGAATTGTTATATGTAGTCACGTGATGAATTTTGTAAAATATAAAAGAGTGCATTATATTTCTTTTTGCATTATAACAAGTTTGACATAGAAATATCCTTAAAAAAAAAAATATATAAAAAAAAATTGTAGGAAAAAAAAAAAAAAAAAAAAAAAAAAAAAAAAAACTAAAAAAAAAAAAAAAAAAAAAAAAAAAAAAAAAACTTACCTTCAATTATAAATTTCGACATGTATATATATAGTACATGCGTAGCCATCGAACTCTCGGTTCGAGCTCCAATTGGGTTGGCAGCCTATTAACGAGTACAAGTTAGAAACGATATTTTTCGATGGTTTGGAATTAGTAACTATGGAGCCAAACTTTTAAACAAGTAAACGAGTTTATCCCGGCTCATATATTTTAGTTAACACTATAAATGTCTTCAAAATTTATTTGAGTTTAAAATATAATTTTAAAAGCCATATTATTTACCATGAAACATAAGGACATTAAATACAAGAAAATGATTTTTTTACCAAATTATAAACGTCCTTGCATGGACTGCAATATATAAAACGGATATTTAGACGATGCTTAAGTGACGACTAGAGAAGGTAAATGAGCGAGATGAGTATATATATGTAGCTCAATAGTTGGTAAATAATAGTTATATTAATAAAACATAAATTGTATTATTTTAACAATGTGACCTATGTGATTTAGAGCACATAAAATTACATACATCAAATTAAGGATAGGTGCGTAGTCGTGTATCATCCCTAGAGCCAACGGTCTAATCAAAGATATGAGAATATAAAGCGATAATTTATGATTGGACAAACAAATTGAATGAGTTGTACATTGAGTCTTTAGAAGGTACACTCAGATTTCTCGTAATTACTTAGGTGTTTGACGAGCCACTATTTGACGTGCATTGAACCATTGTCAATTCCAGGTGATTTATTTGACAAGGTGAGATTTCATAGCCCCTACTTTACTGTTTTAAATCATCTTTTGGGGTGAGAACATTGCTTATTTTAACAGTTGAACACAAGTACATTTACTGATTTACTATTGGGTCTAAGTCCTACTCTAAACCCAACGTGCTTATAGTGCCCCAATTTAATCATGAACCGTTAATTCCTATAACGCTAATGTTATGTATAGAATCTATCGGGATTGACATCCTGTTTGTCTTGGACTGACATAATAAGCAAACACAGTTTTCATTTGAGTCATTACGTATGTCGCTGGGTTGAACATCTCATGGGCTTATCCTATGATAATACATGTTATACGCTTCCAGTGTCATGATCATATACAATAGTAAATACTTTTCATTGTGATATATAGGATTGGTATATTTCATGCTATGGTTATAAATCTTGTGGTTCATCACTATTATCAAATAACAAAACCTATGAACTCACCAACTTTATGTTGACGCTTTAGCAATGTTTTCTCAGGTGTCCTACAATACGGGAATATGGAGTCTGCATTGGTATATTGGCATATAGAGGTCTATCTCTCGTATCAAGTCCTCTTCACGCCATGAAGTCACAAATCCCAAATCCAGTCTTCCGCTGTAGTGAAATTTGGGGGTGTGACAGATTGGTACAAAAAAAAAGCTCTTGTGGTTATAGAGAACTAGGTTGCATTAGTAACTCTAGACTATAACTGGCTCTTAAGTACATATCAGAATAGCATACGCACTATCTGTTACTATTTACTTCCTAAGTTAACAACTGCTTGGCACGATATCATTAAATAACTAAACTACCACTTGTCCGTCATGAAAGACATGTTTCACTAAGCCACACATTATCATTCACCATCTTGGAATAACATATCCTATGGATTACACATTTGTATCATCCTAGTGCAAGGAAACTACCCTGACTCTCACCAAATAATTAACCCTATAACCAATATCCCACTACGAAGAGTCACTTACATAATATTATGGATTTTATCAGTAAATTTCATCTTTACTATCTCATTTATTGAGAGTTACTTACATGAACACTTCGGGATACCCTGCTAATCATCCGCTCATTACTTCACTACATAAGGACTCTTTGTAGCAACTGTTGTAAAATACCTATACTACGATCTACTATGTCGGTATACCCTTAAAAGTATTTCAAAGTATACAAAAACCTACCAAAAAGCATGTACCGCTTGAATACACCAATAATTAATGAAGGTTGGGAAACATGAACAACAAACTCAAAATGGGAAGAAATTAAAACCACGCTCGGTAAAAGTAAGGGACAATAATCGCAATTAGCAGTCAAAACTATGGAAAGAAATTTAAAACATAAAGGTTTACACCAGCCCCTGAGTTCAGAATAATATGAACTCTACGGATATGCACCTATTGTCCAGAATCCTACCACACTATCCGGTCAAGGTCCTAACATAAGGATACCACTAATAATTGCGAGTAAATTTCCCAAACGAACAAGAAACATACCAATGCTTAAATCCAACACTCCTAGACATATCCTCGAGACATAGTATGCATAACCATTCAAAACATGCAATACACCTTCTCTAAAAAAATAGATGGCACTCATAAGTTAATCTTTACTCAAATATGGAATATAAGAAGAAGAAACCCCATTTTGTCGTATGCAGGGTGCATTCGGGAAATGTCTCAATCACTTTCCAGCAACGTACCTGACAACTCTCCAGAACAGGAAGCCGCCACGGGACACTCCATCCCAAGAAGACTTGACTCGCCAACCTCTCAGGCAACCCAATTACCTGAACTAGAATTAACTTTGACCCCTGCTACGGGGCATGAACACTCCCAAGAAATAAATAACCTCAGTGTTCCTACACTAATATCACAAGCACCTGGACCATCTCGAAAGAGAAGTAGATCACCATCATCGCCGTTCCTTCCAGATGCCATTACCTTCTCTGACGGTAAACCAGCATCCGAGACATCAGGACTCAACCCAGAAGATGTGACGGCCCGACTAGAGGACATAGAGGTGGAGATTGACACTCTCCATGCAGACACCGAAGACAAAGAGCTTCTGATCTCCGAATTGCAGGATTCTCTCGCAGCTGCCGAGAATGAGATCGCAATATTGCAGATAAGGGTAGCTGATGCCGAGGACAGACACGCTGAGGATCATGAACAAATTCAGAAAATTCTAGCCCGCCTAGGCCTATAAGCAAGACAGCCAGACTCGCTATAACAATGTATCCCAGCTTGCAAGGAAACATCTAGGCAGAGAAATTAATAAAGACTTGTACTTTGCGTTCATGAAATAATAAATGAAATAACAATTCTGCCCTAAAAAGTTTCTGAGTACGTTTACCCAGTATAGGGGAAACCATATATTTGATAATTTTTGGAATCAAATGACAAGCATCGTAATGCGCCAATGAAATAACAATATCAAAATTACTGCTCAATACAAAACAAGTATGCTCATTGTTCAACAAACGAAGAATACAATCATGTGCCCGGAAAACGGAAATAAGGAAGCTATCTTCGATGAACACTATGCAACTTGAAGAATCATTTCAAAAGTGCCACACATCGTGCTTCAGACGAGAAGAAGTAACCCCCACCAGATTCAATTCTTTCTTGCACTATTCAACATTTTGTCAGTCCGAAATTCTTTTCATTCACAATCAGTAAACGCCTTTCAATGAAAATGGAAACACAAAATGCATCTAAAGGCTTACCAGGTAATAACCTCGAATCATACCAAGATACGAGGTGGGGCACATAGCAATATATGATTATAACGAAAAAGATTAAACCATAAAATACACAACGCGAAGCCTTATTCAATCAGATCCATAGTATTTCCGTTCGTAATACAACAAAATGCAAAATATAGGGAATACAACAAAAATGTAAAATGCTAAAACGACAGATACATCACCGCGTGAAAAGAAACACATCGGATAGATCAGCAAAATAAGCGATGTGATGATTATGATCATGACGGGAGTGAAAATCTCGATTGGAAATCCCATGAGGATTGGTAACCGACAGTTTCGAGGAAGAAGGTGAAAAACTTGATATGGTGGAGTGGGCGATGATTCGAGATAAGAAGTAAGTAAAGTGAAATTGAGAGAGATAAGAAAAGGGGCGGCGTAGTGGGTAGGCGTTGTGAGGAATATTGATTTTAAATATTTATGATAGACATAGCCGTATCTAGCAAGAGCTATGCAACCATGACCTAAACCTTCAACAAAAGTAATATATTCGAAATGTAACGTATATGACTGAGATAATGATTTTACGACACATAGATAATACAATAACGCCAACATAAGAGCGATATGAATGTTTGTAGTAAGATAAACACATAAGATAACATAAACTTTCAGGAGGACCACATGTTGGTAAGAAAGTAGCAAGGAATAATGAACCCACTAAATCAACATATAACGTAACATCATAACATGGTTGGGTGCATCAGATGCCTTGGGAGACACAACAGTTATATACACAACAAATCTTTGTACCGAACTATGCTTACAATTACAAACAAATAACTAAAGGAAAAGGAGAATGTCAATGTAAACCTAAGGTATACATAGCCTGATCAACTATGTATAAGTTAGGTCGACAGAGATATGCTCAATAGTACTAACTAGATTGTAATTAACCAAAAGTTTGAACGCGTACACATTTTACTCATTCATCACATTAAAGACAACACTCAAGGAAACTATGAAAGTCTATGATTCATCAAGAATACATCATGAGAATTCAATCATACATAAGCGAAACAAAGTTAAAGATGAAACGTTCGATAGTTCTTTCTGGAGGATTCAGCATAAGGTTAATTAAATACTCAATAATAAAACGGCAAATAATCTCGCACGCCTACTTGCATGCGAAAGTTACTTTTTCTCAGAAAGCTTCACGCCAATACGCCGCAATGATGATGGCACGATAAGCACCTAGTATTACATGAAGTAACAGGTGATGCCTCTTTCTCTGGGAACCTCACATCGCAAATAGCAACCAACCACCACCACAAACACAACCGCAATCAAGGGAACGAGATACGACATTTTAATCTAAGTATGAATATTATTTTATGTTTTGACAAATTGGAGAAATTGACAAAGTATATATATAGAGTGAAGGTAACGGTTCGCCACATTTCTAGCCGTTGGAGCCCCACTTGCCACTTTCGTCCTTTTCTTAACCCATGTCACAGATAAGACGTTTGAATTCAGGGCAAAAGTTCCGACTTAAAAGGACTGCGACACCCCATAAAAATTTAAATATTATTTCAAACCCTTAAGTGAAAAATTTATCATCGAAAAATTTTCAAATTGCCAGTCAGTCTCATAAAATAATCACCTTGGGAAAAAGTTTACAAATTAATAACACTATCCCAAGACCACCTCATGATACTGTAGAGGGACAGTAATCATGTTCACTCAATTATTCAATTCAGAATTATCACGTAAACACTTTAAAATACTGTGTGGAGACAGTGGTCGTAATTACTCAATTGTTCCATTCAAGATGTATTGTGGCAAGGCAACAGTCACGAAGCAAGTATTTTTATTATTTTCATGAAATATTGTGATACTACAGAGATCAAATGCATTCCTTAGAACATGCTAGATTACTAACATAATAACTGTTGGTTTACCAAAAGTGGAAGTATAAGTACATAGGTTAAGGCAACAACGTTTTATTCAAAGCAGTACAACAACACGGTTACAGCAATCCTTAGATCGTTAATCCGATGACTCATATTCAAGTCGTAGCCACCTACCCTAAATTCAGAAAAAAATTCATCATTTTTCGCTTGTTCATTGCCTAAGTTTTCTCCTCTTGTGCCTTCTTGTCATGGCTTTATTTCTTCAATGTTTCCCATAGAGTTTTCATCCATAACGAGAGTTGATGTAACTCTTTGAATCGGTAAGGGGGCAATCAGCCTGTGATGACGAGCAACCTGCACCTCCGTGCGTACGGCAGGAGTATTTTTCCTGAAACCAAGCCAACTTAGAATCCATTTGTTTCTCTAGTTTTGCCGCTTTTCTATACATAGAAAGACACAGCTTGCGATCCTTTTCAGAACTTTCTTTTAAGAGAGTGCAAATCAAAGCGCGGCTCTCTTGAGAAATATCATTGCACTTCTCATAAGTTTTTCTAAGATCGTCCCTGACAGCACATGAGTCTTCAAACTGAAAAGCTAAATCCAAAAGCACATCCTGACGACCTTTATCTTCATTAATTAATCTTTGCACCAAGGCTTCGACTTCGAAATCAGTATGAGGAAGCGAACAGGCCATTTGGAGTATTTTCGTAGTAGGATTAAAATTTGAAAATTGAGAGGAATGAGGTGGTATTTATAAGACCAAAAAGGAGAGGGGGAAATAATTTATGATTTTGTTATTTACTTCAACGGACATATTCCCAACATTTTGTCGCATTGGCTCGTCACAATGATGAGACATTCATTTAGGGATACGCGAGGACCAGTTCAAGACCAAATACCCTCACTTGATCGCAAATCCATAATTTTCTACAAACGTCTTGATTTTAGGATGAAATCTTCTAACATGGGGAGGCTGTGGCACCCCGTAAGAAAAATTAGATTCTCTTTGCGTTAAGTAAAAGTCATGTTCTGCACGTTTGCAAGTTTACCGTTAATTTCAACGAGAGTCTTTTATGAACGTCGATGTCATATTTAGCTTTTGATGTCATGGAAATTAATTTGGCATACAGCGAATATCAACCATTATTACCCTGTGTCTATAAGGATATATTTTAAGGACGCGTAACATAACATATTTCACATTTGTGAAACTAGGCCATTTACTTGTAGCACTTTATAAGATCACCTGCATACAAATTAATACCCATCACAACTCTAATTGAATTCAACAAAGATAAAATAAATTATACATTATATACATATGAATGTATATAAACTCATATAAAATGATAATGAAACATCCATCATCACAAATCCTTACACACTACCCTACCTATTTTCTTATTTTAAGTATCTCCATCACATGATACATCTTATAACCTGATGTAATGAAAGAAACAAGAAATAATAGAGATTCCTTAATAGTATTAGAAAAAGGGTAATGATGATAACAGTATTAGAAAGTTACACTATGGTTCAATAGTAGTATAGAGTCATTCCACATGCAACCCTTCAGTAACCAACCAAAGACTTCGAGTATAAATCAAGAACCATGCATGAACACATGTATCACAACTAAAATCAGAAAACAATAAGTAAATTATACGGTTCAAGTTCAAGTTTCATTGAGTGCAAGAACTAAGTGGGCGTCGGCTTAGAAGGAGTAGTAACCAAGCGTAGTTCGACCTCTTACCACCATCTTTCTTTCTCACCACCATTCGACAAACTCGGACCCTCGTAAGTTATTCTTGTAGCACCATGTTTATCATATACATAACTTTCAGTGTGTAGTAACACATGACATGCATGATACGACCCATGCATGGTCCTTGTGAGCATACGCATATCAAACTTTTGTCATGCTACACATAAAACATGATACGTAAACATTCGACCTACCATGAACTAGTATCAAGTATATCGAAATTTAAAAGCTATACAACAACTTGGACTAGCAAAACTCGACACTTATACTCGGTTTGAAACGTTGGCACTAGGGACGAGTAAGACTAAGGCATACGTGTTAAATGCTTAAGCCCTACCGTGACCACCAACGCGACGAGTGTGAGAGGGCCACTAACCTCAAAGTGCCGTTCCGTCATTACCGCTGCACCAAGCGGGCAAAGGTGGCTGCTCCCACGATAGCAACCCACCCTCGAACTTTTTCGATCACTCTAGGGCCCCCCCGTGCGAGCAGTTGGTCTTTGCTGCCACTGTTGCTGCCGCAAGGTGGTGGTGGCGAAGGCTGGTGGTTTCGTACCAAATGGCTGTTGCCTTTATTATTCTTCAACGCACCCTTTTTGGTGCTAATACGTTCGACCCACCAACGCACCACTTGGTGCTATTGAGCGCAAACGACGGACGCACCCTTCTATGGTGCGGCCGTACTCGACGCCAACTTGTGCCAAATCGAGCGAGCCATGACAAGTTACTGCTGCCGTTGCAGCTGTGCGTACTACGAAGGGCGAGAAGATCGTCCTTGTGTCTAGAAATGGAGTCTCCTCGTTGCTAACTAAACAAGTTGTAAACATGCAAAATAGATAGAAAACTAATATATATACATGTGGGTTTGCTACGAAAGAAATGAAAACGAAAACAGTGAGTGTGAAAACTCACTGTTGTTGCGTCAGGTGGGCAGCAAAAAGAAAAAGAAGAGAGGATGGACATGAATTGTTATATGTAGTCACGTGATGAATTTTGTAAAATATAAAAGAGTGCATTATATTTCTTTTTGTTATAACAAGTTGACATAGAAATATCCATACTACCTTCAATTATAAATTTCGACATGTATATATATAGTACATGCGTAGCCATCGAACTCTCGGTTCGAGCTCCAATTGGGTTGGCAGCCTGTTAACGAGTACAAGTTAGAAACGATATTTTTCGATGGTTTGGAATTAGTAACAATGGAGCCGAACTTTTAAACAAGTAAATGAGTTTATCCCGGCTCATATATTTTAGTTAACACTAAAAATGTCTTCAAAACTTATTTGAGTTTAAAATATGATTTTAAAAGCCATATTATTTACCATGAAACATAAGAACATTAAATACAAGAAAATGATTTTTTTTACCAAATTATAGACGTCCTCGCATGGACTGCAATATATAAAACGGACATTTAGACGAGGCTTAAGTGACGACTAGAGAAGGTAAATGAGCGAGATGAGTATATATATGTAGCTCAATAGTTGGTAAATAATAGTTATATTAATAAAACATAAATTGTATTATTTTAACAATGTGACCATGCGATTTTAAGCACATAATTACATCAAATTATGTATATGTGAGTAGTCGTGTATCATCCCTAGAGCCAACGGTCTAATCAAAGATATGAGGATATAAAGCGATAATTTATTATTGGGCAATTAAATTGAATGATTCGTACAGTGAGTCTTTAGAATGTACACTCACAGAACTCTCCGTAATTATTATAGGTGTTGACTAGAGCCACTAAGTTGACGTGCATAATGAACCATTGAAGTCATTTTAGGGCGATTTAATTTTGCCAATGGTGAGTTTTTTCATAGCCACTACTTTTACCTGTTTTTAAAATCATCTTTCTTTTTGGGGTGAGAACATTTGCTTATTTTTTAACCAGTGAACACAAGTAACTTTAATTTATTAGCGAGTATCGAGGAGAGCGATCGTATTTTGGTCCTTAAGTCCCAACTCAAAACCCAACTTGCCTATAATGCATAATTTATCAGGAACCGTTAATTCTTGGTAAGCGCTGCGAATTGTTTATGGATAATCTATCCGGGATTGACATCCCTGTTGTCCTTGGACTGACATTAGCAAGCAAACACAAGTTTTCATAGAGTCGAGTTACGGATGTCGCTAGGTTGAACATCTGCAAGGGCTTTATCTATGATAATACATGTGAACGCTTCGGTGTCATGAGCTTAGACAATAGTAAATACTTTTCATTGTGATATATAGGATTGCTATATTTCATGCTATGGTTATAAATCTTGTGGTTCATCATTATTATCAAATAACAAAACCTATGAACTCACCAACTTTATGTTGACGCTTTAGCAATGTTTTCTCAGGGGTCCTACAATACGGAATATATGGAGTCTGCAATGGTTTATTGGCATGTAGAGGTCTATCTCTCGTATCAAGTCCTCTTCACGCTATGAAGTCACAATCCTAAATCCAGTCTTTCACTGCAGTGAAATTTGGGGGTGTAACACGCGACCCGTTAAGGTGGGTGTGGTAAGGTCGACTAAAAGGAATAGCCTCCCCGGGTCGGATAAGAATCGCTGACCGTCGACGAATCCAGAACGGGGTAGTAACAAGAGCAATAGGAAACTCATATGATGATGATGGACGCGTTGTTACCCTGCTCCTCCAACGAGCAACGGTAGCAACATAAGGGTCCTGCGATGGTGGTCCATCAGAAGAATCAGGAGCCTCAGAAGAATCGGTGCATAAGAATGGTGAAATAGCTGGTAGCGGAGAAATATGCTCTAGTGAAGACATCTCATCTGGTGGATCAGAATCAGAACCCGAATAGGGAACCAAGTCCACACAGATCCAGTGTGAAGCGACAAGGGCAGTCGTCTCAACCACAGGAGCGACAGATGAAAATAACAGGATCATATATAGAAGTCTCTAGAGCAACCACAGAAGTACAAGGAATAATAGGTCAAATATCACCATAAACAATAACCGAGAGGGCGGTGATCCCACTCTCATCCGGCAGAACAGAAAAATAGCAATAGCTAAAGCTGCCATAATCTGCACAAGCAAAAGTTATAAAAAATCTCCTTAACATGACACCATGCAAGTCATAAAGAACGATGAAATAATTGCAGGTAAAATGGAAATATGTATAGTCTCAAGTATATATAGGAATCTTATATATATATATATAATAATATATATATATATATATATATATATATATATATATATATATCAAGGATAGTCAACACGTAAGCACAGATAGAGGCACATAGGATCACGTACTGATTATAGACCAGACCTAGTATAACTACCTGGTTCTCTATAACTTTGGCTCTGATACCAATCTGTTACACCCCCAGACGGGGCCTGGACAGAATA
Organism: Tanacetum coccineum; assembly: GCA_026074375.1. NCBI lineage: Eukaryota > Viridiplantae > Streptophyta > Magnoliopsida > Asterales > Asteraceae > Tanacetum > Tanacetum coccineum. Next base: position 17,219 of record BQNB010076278.1, on the reverse strand, counting down.
CGTGTCCGAGGGCGTGACGTCATAACAATCCGAACACAAAGCAACAAAGAACGACCACTAATCATGGACGTTTGAAAAAGTTTACTCGTTGCATAAAAGAAAAAACATTTTAAGTTTTTTACAACCGGTCCATAAGAGAGTTAAATTGTAGCGGAAGCATAACAAAGTTTTGATAATGACAACGAGTATATAATAGATAAGTCTTGAAATTGGCGAAGTCACATAGCACATAGACTCCATTTAGCATCAAGAATCAATCCAAGCTAAGCACCTGAGAAACATGTTTAAAACGTCAACATAATGTTGGTGAATTCATAGGTTTAAGTTAGTACAAGAGTGGACCACAAGATTTCAAAATGCATGCGACTACTATAACAGATACAGCATCACATAAAAAGTATTTACTGTTACGCTAAGCTCATGACACCGATGCTAATAAGATAGGATATCATATCATAACACATAGTATTCCTTCCCTTAACTGGTGTCCCAAACCAAAGACCACCACAACGTACAATCGACATGACATATATTCGTTTGTTCTTTGTTAAGTGGAACCAAAGCGGATAGGGGTAATTAGTCCAAATAGATCTATTTACGCATTCGTGCTCACTAAACCAAACCAATTGGCCATAGGTGACTAACGGTTCATGATAGTTCGGGCAATAGTGGTTTGTAGCAAAACTTAGGCAACACATAAACATGTAAAACTCACGTTAAGAACTTGTGTCCAATTTTAAAAGCAAACAATGTTTCTCACCCCAAAGTATAAAGCATTTGAAAATAGGTAAAACGTGGGGCTATGAACTCACCTTAACAAGGATAAGCGATAATCACAACAACGATGATGATATAAGGAGGTCTAGCCGCGACCTAGATTAAATATGGGTATGACTTAGCATTCGGCAAGGTAAACAAGTAAAGCATCTATGTTCATCATTTAAAGCATCCAAGTGTGTTTGCGTTTTAGTAATAAAAGACTTAGAAAAGTTTATAACATCTTTGATAAATCTCGACACTTGTAAAAAGTTACTATTTATAGAAACCTTTCCTTTTTAGGAAAGTTTTTAGTTTTAAAATGTTAATAGCGTCCCCTATTTTCTTATGTTTACATATTTTACAAATCGCTTAAACAAATCCTAAACCGCCCAACCTTATGTTTAAATCGCCTAAATGTCCATTTCGTACCATTTTTAATAATCCTACTTTTTATTAAGATCGGCATCTCAAATAACCTTTCATGACATTTCTAGTTGTTTTAACTAATTACCTAACATTCCTATATGTTTCGCTTGTAATTAAAATGTCCAAAATCGTCCGAAAGTGCCCGAAAACCTATTTTACTATTCACATCAGCAAGCTTTTTAAGGTGTTTCGCCGAAAAATGTTCAAGTTTCATTTGGCCATAACTTGGTCGTTTTATGTCCGATTTTAAAGTGCGATATGTGAAAAACTATCTACTCGAAACAAGCTCTTCAAAAACTACTTTTACGCCTAATGAAAACATTTTTAGGTCACTCAAAACCTCAAAACCATTTCGGGACAGCAAGGGTGTTTTACCGAAACACGACCAAAAATCAACCCAACTCGCATATTAGTGCCTAATCTAACCCTAATCTTTATTCACCAATAACCAACCAACAAAACTAAACCCTAATCCAACCTAATCTCTATTGTTGCAACTCTCATCAACCCTCAATCTCACCAAGAACATGATATAAAACATAAACATAAAGTTGTAACAATTTTTACTTCCACTTTATAAAAGATGACAAAATATTAACTTATTTCTTTTGTAAAAATAACACAAACACATGGATCTTTATGAATAAACATAGATCTATAAAGATAATAGATGAAACCAAGCAAAGATCAAGAAAGACTTACAAATCAAGAAGAACAAGTAGTGAAAACACAAGATCTATACCCAAGAACTATAGATCTATAAAAACCCCAAATAATCTTGCAAACCCTAATTTTATAAATCTTGAAATCAAAGAACTAATGTTTCACAACACCTTAGATATAACTAGGAATGAACTTGGAATGATTGGATCTTGCTAGAAATCAAAAGTTATAAAGTGGGTATGGTGTTGGTGGTGTGGCCGTGAGTAGGGCTGTAAACGAACTGAACGTTCAGTGAACATTTCATGAACCGTTCGGTAAAAAGTTCTTTTATGTTCGTTTATTTATTAAATGAACGAACACGAACATCATTTTACGTTCGTTTAGTTAAATGAACGAACATGAACAAAAGTCGTGTCCGTTCATTTATGTTTGTGAACGTCCGATTATTCGTTCGTTTATGATCATATATATGTTTATGTTCTTTTATTGTTTTTTTATTATTATATACTTTTGAAATTGCTTTACTTAAACAAAACAACACTAATAAAACACAATATTGTGTATATTTTTGTAAAATTTATGTTTATTTACGTTCGATCGTGTATGTTCGTTCGTTTAGTGTCTTAATAAACGAACATAAATGAACACGAACAACCATATTTCTTAATAAACGAACATGAACAAGAATATCCGTGCGTTTAAGTGATCGTGTTTGTTTATTTGTCCGGCTAAAATTAAATGAACGAACATGAACAAGGCTTCGTTCGTGTTCGTCCAGTTTGTTTACTTATTATGGTATCACATATTTTCTATACATCTAATGTATAAATAGTGTTACCTTTTAAAATTGACGATTCAACGTGTTTCCAAATATAAAGATTAAAGAATGGTCAAAAACATGTATACTGTAGTGACATGCCATGGTTCACGGTAACTCCAATCGAACGCACAAAGAAGCGGAGAATCAGGTCAGCGCGAAGCGTATTAAAAACCTGAATTCTTTAGGAATGTTGACCACTCCGCCTTAAACTTCTCTTATAGTTTGTTCTAGTGGATGAGCCGTACTTCCCATGAGTCCATAGCATCCAGTTTTAACCAATCAAAATAAACTTTAATTTGGAAAACACATTATGAACTATAAATAGTCCATAACAAATCTGATTTCATAATAATTAGTCATGTTTATATTTATTTTCGAAAAACCCTTTTATTTTCTCATAAGTCCAATACTTAAAATAAAACAATATAAACATAAAACTAATTCACATAACAATTATTCAAATACATACCACATAGCACATAAATTAACTTTTAGGCCCCATTAAGACATGCCAAGGTCTTCCCTAGCTTTTAAAGTCGTGGATCGAAAACACATAAATTTAGTGTTCTATGTTTTAGGTCTTGATCATCATATTTGCATAATAATTTTAACAATTAACAGGATTAATATCATATATCGCCTCCACGATAAATTGCATGTATTTATAATGGATGCCAAATTAACAATTAATCTAACATAAAACCGGATCAATTAACAATTTAAACACATTATACAACCTAGAAATCGTCTAATCAATTTTAATAACTAATAAAATTAGATCTTGATGCATAAAATGCCCAAAGGGCTTAAAAAATAATCAAGAACCCTAATTTGATTGTCCAATTTTATTACTTGTAACTATAAATTCTACACGATCGGCTTGTAATGCCACTATTGGGGTTTTAAAACTATTTAACCATCAATTACGAGTACGCAGCGGATAACTAAACAAATATAGAATAACATAGTTAACAAGACTGGAGTGTATACCTTTTGCACGAAATGATACACCAATTTAATAGGTAACCGTTAACACCGTCTTGAATATACGCGTATGTATAATACCACGCGTAACCACTAGAATCAAAGTATGATTCCTCTACTTCAACACACACACGATACGTTCAAGCAAACAATGAGGTATGCTAGTACTAGTATTGTATTCACCAAACAACCACCCTTCGTCTTGAATCTATCAACACACGAAAACCACAAGGTTTGTGGGATTTGATCGCAACTCAAACCCTAAGAGGGTGTTAGTTCGATCGTTTCACAAGGTGAGAAAGAAAACCAAAAATCACCAAGGTTTTTGAGGGTTTGGTTGAGCACATGAAGCACAAGGACAATTTCTTAGGTTTTGGTTTCAAGTTGTATATCTACAATGACCCAAAAGCCTCCTTTTATACTTTCCTAGACTTGGCATGTAAGTAAAACTCACCTCCTTAAGTTTCCTAGTATGGTCCTTGGTGCCTTAGTTGCAAGGCAAGCATTTAGGTTGCAAGGCAAGCATTAGGTGCCTTAGCTTGCAAGGCAAGCATTCGGTGCCTCATATCTAGTCCCTTTAACTTTTAAATGATTAATTTTCGTTAACATTTAACGATCATTTGTTAAACACTAATTAATATATTACTTTAATATATATTCTTCTTATTCTACATATAAATGTGTGGGTCCCCGTAGGCTCGAAACATTTCTGGACATATATTAATTATACATGGACATATTCCAACATAAACCTCATGCTTCTATATCGAAAAAAAGGAGTCTAATACTTCTGACGTTTCATACGTATTTCTTGATATGAATGTCCTTAAGGTAACTAAATATAAAATCAGTTGTAGCAAATACGCATAAAGTAACAAACCTCATAGTCTCGAGCGCTTAACACAATTTAGCAAGCGCTTTAGCTACAGTTCTTGTTCTTGTGTATGTTGCCCAAACACCTAAAATCGGATTGATCAACCAAAAAAAGAGCTACAATGTGTTTAACCTGCGAGATAAAAAGTAATCATAGAAAAAGTGATACTCACATTTTATCAAACACATGATGTACATTTTACCATGTTCCATAAGACTTGGTTTTATTTTTACCCTTAAAAGAATCTCCAATTAATCAAATCAATCTATAACCACTTATTAAACATTTGCGATTATTCAAACTAAAAAAGAATTAAATACTTGAATACCTGTTCAAAAGCAAAGGAATCGTTATGTGTATGCGTTCATTACGGATTGATATGTGAGGCCTGCAAAATTAAAAGATCAAAACAAAATTAACTAATCAAGAATTGCAAAATGAGATGGTAAATATGAATTAATCATTCGGAAAAAAGAAATCTAAAAGTAAGAATTAGGGAAAATTATTTGTGGGAAATCAAAAGATACATAACATGTGACTCCACAATCTTTCATATTCTTGGTAGTTAAGTCCAGCATCTTTTGTATTCGGTAACTGACTAAATCTTCCTGTGCATTCACACAACCCTAGCAACAGAAATCTTTTGTTTTGAATCATTAATACTGCCATTAAATATAGAAAACTCAATCTTATCTATACTACATTATAAAGCATTTAGCACATAATCTTGAATGTTGAAAAATTAAGTAGTGCAAATTCTTATGCACACTGTGCAACATTTTATGCAACTAATAAAATTCTGCAAACAATATGACACCCTCTTTAAAAGCCATTAAAAAAGTTGTCACATTAACTAATCCAAGTTATAAAGCATAATGTACAATCGTTAAAAGCAACGAACAAATTAAGTAATCACAGTTATAAAGCATAATGTAGAATCGTTAAATGCAACATTTCACCACAAATTGGACGCTCTCTCCTCACTGAATGTCAAAAATTAAGTAATACAACTATTTATGCTTACTGTACAACATTTGATTCAAACAACAAAATAACAAAATGATTTTTAACACACACCTCTCTCCTCATTCAATGCAATTTTTTTAAGTAATACAAATTCTTGTGAAGGTTGTACAACATTTTATGGAAACAATAAAATTCTGCCACATATCTCTCTTTTCATTCAATGCAAAAAAGTAAGTAATACAATGATTGATGCACATTGTACAATCTTTAATGCAAACAA
>BQNB010076278.1:0-10276 GCA_026074375.1 Tanacetum coccineum | reverse complement strand
TTTACAAGAAAACAAAACATGTCAAATACATTATATGTCTTTGAATAATTCAAGGACCTTATGTTAACTCTATGTTCATTTGTCTCAAGAAAACATAACTTGTCAAGTTATACGTTACAAGTCTCCGAATAATTCAAGGACATCATGTTAATGTGTTAACAAGAAGACATAACAATTCAACTACTTACTTTATGTTATGAGTCATTGATTAAATTCAAGAACTTTATAATTATGTCTTAGCAAGTAAACATAATTATTCTAACTAAAGTAATCATGAACGCAAACTCTTGAGTTCAATAGTAATTTCAAGTTAATTTCATACTTCAAAATCATGATTATATAATTTAACCATAAGTCTATTGACTAAAACAAGTAGTCAAAATATTGAAGTAGCTTATAGTATATCTTTGACTTTTAATGTAATAGGGCAACAAACATCTTGGTGTTTAAGTCCTAGTAGATTGATTAGCTTCCTCACCTTGCGGTCAAGAGAAACCAATAATCATATTGTTATATGTTGTTCCTTGCACACATTTAAGATTTCTCCCACTTGTGTACGGGACAACATTATCTAAGGTAAACAAACAATACGACAAGCGCGCAATTGTATAAACAATATGATAGTGTCATAGATATTACATGTAGATTTCAAACTATAATGTTTAATAAGGAATTGTGGATTATTATTCTATAGATAACATTTCGGAAAGCAACCACAGATATGGAACTTGTTATCATATAAAATAAAATGCAATCTTACTTAAACATGTGTTTGTTCATATTCGGAAAGTAATGAATTATTTCAAAGCAAGTTAGAAATAATATGGGCAACTATTAAGGAAATAAATCTTGTAGCTCCCACTGAATTTGACACCATTACAAGAATGTCATTTCAGTAATATAAAATGCAAAACTCCCACTGGATTTGTCAACATTGTAAGTGTTACATCACCAGTAGAAATCAAATAGCAATTTATTTACTTTCCTATTCTCTTAGAATGCCTACAAGTAGCAATGTACTTAAGTATTGTGTAGAGAATATGAAATTCTACTTGTGTAGATGAGGGACTAGCCATTCATGCTTTCATTTAACTTGAATATTAAGCATGCAATTCCTCCTATATCGTCTGCATAGCCACAAGGGTATTTAGTACCTTAAGGAATAAAATGAGTCTAAGAAAAATACCTAGCGGATATGCTAGTAATTTCTTTGCTCATTGCGGATTAAACTCATACATCGTGACAGGTGCAAGATGTCATATATTTTGGTAGCTATAGACAAAATGTTCTCTAGTTACTCAAAATATTTTATCTATTTTATCTCTTCAATTATTTTAAGAGCGGAATAGAAAGGGTAATGAAAGACAATGAATGAGTTTAATTGTAATTGAAATTTTTTAATTATAATCCTATCTTATTCTTGTCAACCAATGAGTATAGATAGAAGTAAGTCTCACATTTTCTTACTAGGAAAAGAGACTATGTTTGTCTTATAAAGAAAAACAAACTTTCGTTTACGAATTATGTTGCAAAACACAATTAATCAGAACATAGAAAGTTCAATTTAGTATTTTCGATAATTAAATTCTTAATAGAATTAACTACCCAATTAATGATACTAATTAAGACTAAGATCTAACTTGACCTCCCACTTATTACCAAAGGTCTGACCAGGGCGTAAACAAGTGGGGCAAGAGGTAAGCGATTAGTTCGAGCGATTAATTGATGTTAAATGTAACTCTTAGATTTATGATACTTGTCTAAAACATTAGTAATCAAGTAAATATGTTTAAAAGCATGTTTAGTTCTCATCTTAGGCCCTCGGGTCCCAAGGTCTGACCAGCCTACTTCGAATTAAGTGACAAAACGAGAACGCGCAAAATCGTAGACGGTCTGACTGAGCACGAAATTCGCCATGGGTTGGTAGGGCTCTAAGGTCTGACCTAAGCAGTTAAACCAATTGCACGTGTTATACGGTTGGCTGACATAGACTTAAAATTTTCAAAGGGGTATTCACATAAATGTGTTAAAAGCGTGTACAAAGAAGCATGCAAAACAACTTTGTATCGCTGATTTTAAAAACCTTTAATAATGACATTGTTGTGACATGCCATAGTTCACGGTAACTCCAATCGAACTCGCAAAAGCGGAGAAACAGGTCAGCGTCCCATGAGTCTATAGCGTCCAGTTTTAATTCATTAAAAACTAGTTTCATTAGTTTAACGTCTTATTAATTTTTCATAAAAACAGTTTTCCACGAAACAAATGGTTGGTCACTATGAGCATGCATTAGGCGTTGTAAATAATTATTTAGAACTACATAACATCATCTTTTTTAGACATATGCGCTATTTAATTAGGGCGTATTTAAAACCATTAGACATTAAATAATCAATGCATAACTGAGATTATAATACAAAAGAAGACAATAAGCATATAGTAAACATGTAAAAATCCAAGTTCTCTCGCAAGTCTTCCCCAAACTGGTGAACCATTGGTCATCACTAAGTTTTTCTGCCTAAAGTGCCTAGATAGCCCTTTCACCACCATATGTGATTGAGTGGGTCTCTATAGCCGGAGTAGACATAAATTAAAAGAAATCCAAATAAGCTAAAATTAACAAATTTTAATTTTCCCTTTTAATCCTATATTACTTTTATAGAATTCAAGATCAAGATCTACCGATTTTATTTATTTTATGATATGATTCCTAATATTATTGTCATATTTTAACTAGTAAAAATAAATTAAATTATCAACGAGCAGATCATAGCATATGTTTTAATAATAGGCATGTAAACTAGGCGTATAATTAAAACATAAAAAACGTTTTTGTACCTTAAAGCTTTAAAACGGAGTTGGCTCCTGATGCCCCACTGTTGAGATTAACTATCTAGGTAACCATTAGCTTACGATGTAGCAGCGGAATAGATTTAGTAATAGCATTCATGGTTAACACATAATAAGAGGTATATAGAATCGCGTACCTCTTAGCCAATTGATCTTTGATACGAAGTAAGTGACTAAAAACATTTCCTCTACGAATGATCACACAACACGTCGTACATGTACGCTACCAATGCTAGTCGTTTACTTCACGAATAACAACAAAACCTTTGTTCTTGCTTTTGGGTATATGCTCAATCAGAAACAGACAACCATATAAGATATATGTTTTCTGCGATTATATCACAAAGATAAAGGAATCTGGACATGGTAATTACTAAATGTATAATCATCATGCATGTATAACCTGCATAAGGGACTTGGCTTCGTCCTTGTATTAGCATGTCACATACATAATTAAGGGTTGTGACTTTTGTTGTCATATGGACCTTTTAGGAGATATGTTTGTCGACTAACTTTTGTTGTTAGTTTTCATATAGGATGGCTGGTGTGACAGCAAAAAGGCTGATAAAGATAGGTATCCACTTCATTTCTCTATGGTATAGTACAAAGAAGCTGACGCTGAAAGTGACCATCATGGTTCCGATAGAGAGGAAAAGTGCTACTAGACCAAACATCAGTTTCATCGGTAATGATGCCACGAAATCACGTTCGGCATAACGGGATGTGAGGATGGATAAAAATGTGAGTATTGACGCTGATGATAAGAACAAGGATATGGCATCTGCGACTACAAAGGCCACAAAGGACAGTTTCCGTTTGAACATGGGGATACCATCGTTTTGATTGTATCCACCTGGAACTGTAAAAGCCGCAGCAAAAACTATCGTGGCGATAAGTGTTGCCACAACCATACATTGACTAGCCGTTGATTTCATCCATTTTTCTCCCTATTCAATAAGATCTTGGTGTTCCATGGTGAATAACTCGCGTGGTGTGAAACCATCGTTGTTCTTCCTTTCTCTAAAAGAAGGAGGGATCATACGTTCGACTTCCTGCAACACAAAAGAACTAATTTAGTCATAAACTATTTTATCGTTATAATGATATAGAAAAATTAATGGGAGAAACTGGAGAGGAAATTTTCTACCTTAAACCATAATAGTTCTCGTTGCATCTGCAGTGCAGCTCCTGGTACATCTTCAAGGTTCTTTTTTCTGGTTCTCATTGCTGCTAAATGCAACATATTATTTCCGTTATAATCTGTGAGAGGAGTTACCATATCCTTCATTGCGCTATTCTCGTAGAGTAGGTTGGTAGATAACCTCATGACGATGTGTTACAGCAACATGAAATATGTCTTGATTGTATCTTCACCTCCCATATTAGATCAGTACTTCGACGAATGAGTCAGTAAAAAGTTGTAATGCCACTTCTGCAGCCATAAACAAACCGAGAAGAGTGTCTCTCTCTTTTATTTGTTTCATCACACAAATCAATAGCAGGGAATCCAATGGAGTCTTAGTAATATCTTGAAATTTATTGTCATTTTCTTGATCCTCGTTTTCAACAAAACGATTGCCGAGTATCTTTTGGGTTTGATCATGTAAGTTCACAATATATTGTGAAATGAGCTTTTGTAGTTCCAGAGCTTGATCTTCGTCTGATGTATTCTCGTGCTTGATTAAGCTCTGGGTTTCGACATGCATGTTTACAACATGTTTAGATACAAGGTCTTTTAGTTTTAGAGCTCTTTGTCCGCCTTCATCTCGTATCTTCTCGGCTTCTTCCATCAGTTTGTCACGATGATTAAAAATGAGTTCTTTCAGCTGTATAGTTTGAACGATCCTTCCAGAACGTGACTGAATCGAATCCGGTGGCCCTTCAAGTATACGATCCACATCCCACTTAGGCAGTTTCACAATATCTTCCTAAAGGATTCTCAATAATGGTAGTGCGTCACTTTTTTTCACAGGAGTACCCGCCTTATAACCAGTGAATCCAGAAACTGAAAGCAAGAAATAAAGCCAAACTGATATATAACTCGAACAATTGGTTCATCTCCCGTGCGCGAACATTATTAACTAATACGGAGTAATCATTAAATGAAGTCCTATAAAAAGCGTGCATTTTGGGGAAAGCTTTAACAAATATGGTAAAAATTTGATAAACTTCAAGCTGGTAAAATTCTTGAATCTTTCTGTATTATTCGAATATATGTGTTTATTCGTAAATGCAAGTTATAAAATGTGAAGTAACATGTGGGGTAGGGTGTAATGAGATGAAAAGGTACTCATCTCCTTATCCATTGGTCTGCCATCGAAATTACTTATTTTCATTCTCAATTTGTCTTTCAAACATTAAAAATCATTTTTCTAAGCCTATCAAATCATTTCCTAGATTAATAATTTTACCACTTAAAAGTGAGGGGAACGGTGGTGTGGTTGCTCGGCGCATTGAACGGCGCGAGTTTTGCCAACGGCGCACCGTTCCAGTGACTGCGTCGTTCCAACCAGCTCACGCGGTTCATACTTTTTTTTTAAATAACCGTTATATCCGTTGGGAGGAGCGGGTTTTTGAAAATTGTACCCCAAAAAATCTCATGTTTACCCCTTAAAAATCTTATAAATACCTTTTTATTATTTCATACTTCACACACACTTTCAATATATTTTATAACCTACACTTTTCTACTTCTCTTATTTTTTTCACTCCAAAAAAATGAATCCGAATCAATGGGTTACGGGTATGCTAAACGGCCCAACCAACCAAATTCCGGGCTCGTCTTCGAATCCGACCAACAATCCGGGCTCCTCCTCTCAAACTCCATACAACCAAATGCCTTACTATCTCAATTTCAAACCCCATTTGCTAATCCCGACGAACTTTCGCTATTTAATCAATGGAAAATGCAAATGCAATTTAACCAATTTTGTCAACAACAACAACAACCAAACCAAGCCACCGCTTCCCAACCACAATCCGACCAACAATCCTTCCACCTAGTCGACGAAATCGAAGACGAGCCGAATCCGACCCTGACGTCGAAGAAGACGAGCCGTGGCCCACGTATGAAGTCGAAGGCGAAGAAAACCAAAGAAAGAAAGCACAAGTCGAAGCCAAGAAACGAGCTCGAAGAGTGTGGAGCCAAGAAGAGGAGTTGATTTTGGCGAAAAGTTTCATTCAAATATTCGAAGATCCAAAAGTCGGTTCGGATCAAAAAAATGATACGTTTTGGTACAAAGTTCTTGAAGCATACAATGCCGAAGCCAAGAAACGCGGTTACATGGAGCGTACCAAAAACATGTTGACGGGAAAGTGGACTCCAATGAATGCAAATGTTCAAAAGTTTAATCAAATAGTGGGAGAAACGCTTGTTCATAGTGGGGAGAACGATGACGATTGAATGACGAGGGTGGAAATATTGTTTAAAACACACACGAGTGTGGATTTTAAGCACAAGAGCGCTTGGTTTTTTTGAAACACAAGCATAAGTGGAAAAACCCCGAATCGATCGACATTGGCAAGAAGAAAACGTCTTCGGGTTACCAACGACGATCCGGAGCATTTTGGAGATGATGCATTGCCTCGGCCACCGGGGTTACAACGAATTGCTAAAAGTCAATGTTTCGGTTCTAACTCGACCGCTAGCTCCGGTTCTAACCCGATGATGTATCAAGAATTCATGAAAGAACAATACGAGTTAAACCGCAAAGGAAAAATGGAGGTGATCGAGCGAGAGACGAACGAGATAATGCGGTTATACCATTCTCAAAGGATTGCGGAAGACATGAAAGTGCTAAAAATCGACACACGCGGGATGGATCCGGACGACGCGACTATCATCAACGCCCAATAGGCACGAATCCGAGCAGAATATCCACCATCGAACTAGCCGACGCGGATCGTTAATTTTATGTTTTTTTTTTATTTTAGTGTTTTTAATTTTAATATATTTTGTTTCGTTTTTTTTTAATTTCTATGTAATGTTTTTTTTATTTAATGTAATGTTTTCTATTTTAATGAATTACAGTAAATTTTAGTTATTATATTGTGTATTGTTTTAAGTATAAATGAAAAAAAGAAAATTGCTCAACGGCACCAGAAATTGTGGTGCCAACAGATGCCCCAACAAATGTGGTGCCGTTCAGTTTCTGATGTCGTTAAGCATTTTGCTGACGTGACATCACCTTTTAGAAAATTTTGCCAACGGCTTCACTGTTCCCGGCTCTCTAAAATACACTGTCATCTTCCCTACCCCCACCTATTGTTAATCAAAACCCCCACCAAAGTTCAATCATCTTCTTCAAAATTAAAATACACTCAGTCTTCCCCATTCCTTGTATCCTATTCCCTGATCATCTTCCCCACACCCCAATCATCTTCCCCATCCTTAAGGCTGGACGGAGTGGAGGTGAGTTGAAAACTCACACGCGAGTTTCATCCCACCCGAAAAGTCACCACAATTTCCCTCCACTAGCTCGGTGAGTATTGCCTTCTTTTTGCACCAACTTGGTGAGAAACTCACCTTAAGTGAGTTTGTATATGGTGGGCCCCTTTTCATTTTATATAATGTATTTTAATTTTTTGTGAGTGTGTGTGAGTATTTAGTTGGTTATATTTTATATAAAGTGGGTATTTTAATGAAATGTGAGTTTTAGTTGTAAGGTGAGTTCTTATCACGGTTGAAATGTGAGTTTTATTTGGAGAGAGAAAGCTGATGTGACGCTGACGTGTCAGGTGACTTTGTCACCACAACCATCCAACCTAATCATTAAACCTTAATCATCGGGTGCTTATTAACAGTATGTGGATCATCATGGTAATTTCATGTGGCACGTCTATGAATATTGAATACATGTTATCTTGAATAATTGAGTACTGTGGATGTTTAAGGATAAAAGCTTTGTAGGTTATATGAAGTATATGTGTTTATGTGGAGGCTTTTCTTGGACCGACTCCCTCATAGATTGAATCTCTCTTCTCGTGGTATGGATATTCCGGCCATCTCTTGTCCTTCTTGCAATGCCCGATTTTATAAAAAAAAATAATGTTGAAGTTTAATATACATTTTTAAATGAAAAAACATATAAAAACTTCCAAACAAACACAAATTCTATTGAGCGTGTTTTAATTTGTTTCAATTTACTTTTTTTTACTTAATTATTCACATGTTATCCCACAATAAAAATATTTTAAAATATGGTACACTGTTTTGTATTGATAAAATTAGTAACAAAAAAAAGGACAAAAATAGGCCCTCAATTCTCACTAATTACGTTTTGTTTATACAACAAGTTTTCTTAATCAGTATGTAGCAAAAACTTATGGCGCACTTTTTATGAAAAATACAAACCCTTTTAAATGCCAAACGAGTTCAATATTAATACGCTTTAAATGTGCGTAACAAAATCTTATAAAAAATATTAAAGTTCAATAACATTCTTATAAAAATATAAAAATATATGGTAGCCTTTCTTTAAGTTTCATAAACCGTGTTGCCCCGCCGCAATTTTTTAGTGACTACAGAGATAAAATGACGAAAAAGGGCACTCTTGTCTATTATTATATAATTTAAATTTAACATATAAATGTGTATTAAAATTTGATGTATAACAACGAACTAAGATTTTCATAACTTACAAAATATAGCAAAAAAATATACTCGAACTTTTACAAGCAATATTATTAAAAATAAAATGATAGAGTTTAGGGTGGGGCACGTCAAGTAGTTATCCACAAATATAGAGATATATTACCTTTTTTTCCCCAAAGATTAAAACACACATAGTTAGATAAACTAGAGGTCATCACCCCCATCACCGAACAATCTTTATCATTTTGTCACTCAATACTTTTTACAAAGTAAAGCAAATTTCTTGTAGAATTCAACCAATTCAATTTTGAACGGTTCTCACAAACCGTTGGGCCGGCGACAAAACACAGTAAGGATCGTGGATGAGAATCAGTTTGGTGGAATTGAATAAAAGTTGCAACTGATATTTGTGAGGAAGAAGTGATATATATGTTGGGGGCAATTTGATAATTTGACAGTGAATAATCAGTTTTGGCATAACTGCGTTTTGTGGCAGTAAGGGTGGGGTTACTTTTCCAAAACGTGGTTTTTGAGTGTTCTAAACGCAGAAAAGTGATTATCAAACTTTGATTGCCAAACACTTGTAAACACATTGTTGCGTTTTGCAATCGTAATAAGCAGATAATTTGTTTCCAAACGCATTCCCAAACACCCCCTTATTTGCCTACATATTCGAGAGACAGTTAGCACGTTTTGTTTATTAAAAAATATGGATACGTTTGAAAACAATGCATCTTGCTTAGTCAAAGGTGGTAGTTAGACTTTCATTTCAAATTTAAAAGTTAGAGTTAAGTACATTTTTGGTCCTTTGTGGTTTGGTGCGATTTTACTTTTGGTCCAAAATTCAAAAAATGTTTGGTTTTGGTTCAAAAACATAGTTTCGGTCCACTTTTAGTCCAATCCCGTGAATTTGCACTAAAATTTTTGGACTAAAAGTGAAACGAAACTATGTCTTTTTGACCAAAAGTGTAACGAAACTATGTCTTTTGGGCCAAAAGTGGAACGAAACTATGTGTTTTGGACCAAAACCAAACTTTTTTTTTATTTTTGGACCAAAAGTGAGAAAATGCACCAAACCACAAGGACCAAAAATGTACTTAACTCTTTAAGGAATTACAATTTCATCCATTACCTAACCAAACACCCTATGTAATTGAAATTTAAATTACAATTACAATAAATTACAACGAATTCGGTGAACCAAACACGACAGGTAAAACCCTTCAAATCACTGTAACCTTTCCAAAAGTTGACACGTGGAGGAGAATAGTAGGCGACTATTTACATTCAATTTCGATCTTTATTTTAGTAAGAAGAAATGCTACATCCACATAATTTTTACAAACAAACTCCCACATAATAATGTCGCAAATATAATTGACGCGTATTTTCTCTCTCTTAAAAAGTTACATTCACCCATTTCTTTACACCTTCTTTCTACTTTTCTCTTTGTTTCTGTAACTCCAGAGTCCAGACAACATCCCTTTTTCAAATAGTGAACGGAACTGGAAGACACGCCTATGCACAACATTCAGATAGTGAATGTAATATCTACAACACCTTTATCTCTCGATCTAACTCAGTCAGTGAGTGCATTCAGTTTTCTTCGAAGAAGTTTAAAATAAATCATGTAAGTTACGTCTTGATCTTCTTTTTATGTAGATATTTTTATTTGGTTTATGTTTTTTTTCCTACAAATAGTTGATTTCTTTCTGTTTGGCTTGAATATGATCAGTTTATGGTGAGATGATGATGCGATTATAGTAAAATTTATCTCTTGCAACTATAAAATATTTCTTATGGATTTTGTTGTTTTTGTATTGTGTTTAATGT
>BQNB010076277.1:0-31204 GCA_026074375.1 Tanacetum coccineum | reverse complement strand
TTGGGTAAACATTTAGAAATGGATAGGCTAAATCCTCACAATATATAACAAGGGTTATTGCGTGCGGGTTATGTATCAAGTAATTTTCACAAAAGTATGCTTGCAAAAATTTTAAATTTGAGCATAATTTAAGCATTTTAATCATTTTAATGTGAAAAATAGGACAAGTAAACATTCTAATTCCATCTCCCGACTTGAATTGTACAACGTCCTCGTTGTATAGATAAAACATTAAATACGAGAATTAAAAAGAATTAGAATGAGAAACTCCCCTGATATGTGCTCGGTAGATTCTACATGTTGAGTTTATTGAGCAAGATTGTGTGTTGAACAGCCGTCTTTAAGTTTCAAGACTCCAACACTTCAAGATCTCCAGATTTGTAAATTCTCCACCAATATTCGTCAATATCTCTTTCATGAGGTCCTGTATAAATTCTCAGAAAACAAATACAATTTTATCTACATGTATTTGTTTGGTTAGACTCGAAATAAAATCCTAAAACTGTACAGGAAGTCGATACGCCGTATCCATACCCCAGGACACGCCGTATTGATACTTGTATCGAATACGCTGTATACGTTTAACGAATATTGGTATGTGCTTAATTACACATTTTGGTATGTGCTTAATTACACATACCATTTTCTATTAAAAACGGGCTTAAATGACTAAAAACGTACCAAAAATACATTGTATTTGTATGTTTTGCATTTGTATTGTGCATGAAACGGATATCACACAAAGGACAAAAAGAAAGCCAAAAACAAACAAAACCGAGCACGAAATGGAAAAGGCAAAGTCAAATCAAAGCCAAAGTCAGAAAGTCAAAGTCAAAAGTCAACTAAGTGAAGAAAATACAACTTGAGGGACTAAAATTGCCAAACCTCAAGTTGTATTACAAGAATAAGAAGACAAGGGCTGAAATTGGAAATTGGGGGAAGTATAACTTGAGGGGCCAAAACTGCCAACTTATCCAAAGCTATTTTTCCCGCCCAACAAAACCCCAGATACAACTCACGGGTATCTTCCTACCCTTTTACCCCACAAACCATTCAACACACTAGATAAAACATTTCCCCCTCCTCCACTATCTCCTCCAGCTTTATAATTGCCATGTTGGCAATCCCTTACCATTTCCAAGTGATTTCGATGGCTTAGATGACTCAAAAGAAGCACAAAAGAAATTGAAGGCTGAGATTTGTTTTAGAATCACCTCACACAACAAGCACACTTGGGTTTTTGTCTCTACAAACAAACACAGAAGAAAGAAGAGAAGAAAGACCAAGAAACCAAGACCTTAATTCGTTTTAGTATAAATAGGGCCATTGTAACCCAAGAAAGGGTCATCGTTATTTTTATCTAGTTCTTAGTTAAATTTCAGCTTATTTTTATGCAATTTTATTTTTCCAAGTCTTGTAACTTTAATTTTCGTCTTAATGCAAATTTGGAGTTTTTAAGTCAATTCTTGAATCTTTGTATTTCCTTTGTTAAAAGCTTTAACTACTTAATTTCTTGTTTTAAGTCTATAATAAAATAATATAAGTCATTTGTCTTAACTCAAATACTAAGAATTTAAGTAAAGTCACAAAAAAAGCCACAATCAAATATACCACAGCTTATGGATGATAACCCAGTTCTGGATGGGCTTATGGACTCTCACTAACTTGTTTTATACAAGCTAGAGCTTGCAGACTCTTTGTTTAACCCTGTTTTGAGCAAGGGAGTTGTAAGCTTTTATTTTACTTATTTTGCTTATTTACTGTAGAATTGCTTATTAGTGCTTATTTGTTACTTATATTTGCCTATTTATGCTTTACCATGATGTTTAGTGCTTATCTTGCTTAGTTGTTAGTTTAAAAAGTAACTTGTGTACGTTTCTTAGTTAGTACTGTTAGTTATGAGTAAACTGTTAGATTGATTCAACTTATTTAAAGTGCTCATTATTGACTAAAATCTGTTTATAAGTGCCTTATTTTGTTATTTGATAATCTGTTTTTAACAAATTAGGATCAAATCAGCTTGAATTAAGAAGAAGAAATGATTTTTGAAAACTTTAAGGGGTATTTTCAACTAGCAGTACTAACCCATAGTTAGTACTATTAGTTCTCTTTTGGGATTTTCAACTAGCAGTACTAACTCAAAGCTAGCAGTACTAACTCCAAGTTAGTATTGTTAGTTAAAACTGTTAGTACTGTTAGTTCATTTTAGCTTATCAGCTTATTATTTTTGCTTATTTAAGATTTGCTTAGCTTTTTAGAGTAGATTAAGCCCATTTTCCTTTACTGTCTTTAGTAGAGCTTACTTTAGCTTATTTGCCTTTTCAAAGCCATTTTAATAGTATATCAGTTTGTAGCTTTTTAGCTTATTTGCCAATTTAGTTTAGTCTAGTTGCTTATTCTTATGCCTGCGTACTTATTAGGGTTAGTTAAATATCTGTTTTAGCTTATTTGCTTATTTCTTGTTTATAGTGTTTTTGTTTAAAACTAGCGTACTAACTCAAAGCTAGCAGTACTAACTCCAAGTTAGTACTGTTAGTTAAAATTGTTAGTATTGTTGTTAGTACTGCTGAGTTTCTCATGCTTTAACTTAGTTTAATTGCTTGGTGAATTGCTTATTTTAGAGTTAGTTAGCTTATTTGGTTTGTCTTAAGCTGATTTGAGCTTATTTGTGTCTTAGTATAAAAGTTTTTAGTGTTTTTAACATTCCTAGCCTTTATGCATGCTCTAGCTTATTTTCCTTGCTTATTTTTTTGTGCATTTGCTTATTAGGTTTAGTGACCAATCATATCCTTGTACATATTACAACATCGATTATCAATTCGTCATCTCGATTTTTCCATTAAAGCATTTTATTTTGTTGGGCCATAACGTCCCAGAGACAAAACCATCCTATACTACTTCCGGTTTCATTGATTTTGTGGATTTTGATCCTTGTTATATATTTATGTTTATTTATATGTAAAAAGGAGTAAGATCACGCGAAGTCAGTACTGCTTGAGTAAAGTTACAACTGTTAGCATAAAGTTAGTACTACTAGTGTAACTTAGTACTGCTGATGAAGAATGAAGAAAATATTCTAAGTAGTTACTACTGCTTGTACACAGTTAGTACTGCTGGTATCAAAGTTAATGCTGCTGCTTACAACTGCTGAAAGATTACAACTGTTAGAAGAGTTTCTACTGTCAGAAGGATAAAGATGAAGATTGCTTATCAAGATTACTTAACTGTATGAAATATTTTTGTAAAAGATATGTATATCATATTAAGTTAGAAGATTTGCAGTTATCTATTAGAATTATAGAATATATGTAGTTATCTTGTAAAGGACTCCTTGGTGTATAAAAGGAGATCCTAGGTTATAGTTATTAATACACATTCATACGCTTTTGATATATAGCTTTAAGGTTGTAAATCCTAGTACTACACAGAGTACTCGTATTATTAATAATAATAATATTGGAGCTTTTTAGTGATATCATTGTTCATACAGTTTACTGTTTCATTAATATTCTTCTAAGTATTAAAGAGTAGATTCCGCATACTCTTTAGTATTCACAAAGTTTCTACCATAGTTGTTTTGGATCTATCCAAAGTAACTTAACCTTTACAAGCTAAGGAATCAATCTTAAGTTGGGATCAACAAGTGGTATCAGAGCTTGTGTTCTGAAACTTTGATCTAGAAGAAACTAACAAGAAGAACTCTTTACTCACAAGGAAGAGATGGATCTAGAAACTGCACAAACCACTACTACTGCAAAGTTGCCCATTCTCAAACAGGGTG
Source organism: Tanacetum coccineum (assembly GCA_026074375.1). Classification (NCBI taxonomy): domain Eukaryota; kingdom Viridiplantae; phylum Streptophyta; class Magnoliopsida; order Asterales; family Asteraceae; genus Tanacetum; species Tanacetum coccineum. The sequence goes on along the minus strand of BQNB010076277.1, from coordinate 27,423 downwards.
AATATGATATGTGGAGGCTAAGGATTGAGCAATACTTTCAAGTACAAGACTATGCTCTATGGGATGTCATAGAGAATGGAAACTCATTCAAACCAGCAGCTCAAACAACAACAAATGCTGATGGTACCTCAACTACACTAATACCAGGTCCTGTAACTACTGAAGAAAAGGTTCAAAAGAAGAATGATGTGAAGGCAAGAAGTATGTTACTGATGGCACTTCCTAATGAACATCTAATGACTTTCAATCAGTACAAGGATGCTCAGACTTTGTTTGCTGCTATATAAACAAGATTTTGTGGTAATTAAGCCACAAAGAAGACTCAAAAGACTCTTCTAAAGCAAATGTATGAGAACTTTAGTGCTCTAAGCATAGAGTCTATTGACTCTATTTTTAACAGGCTTCAGAGATTGTAAGTCAGCTGGCTATCTTGGGTGAAAATATTTTACAAGAAGATCTCAATTTGAAATTTTTAAGAAGTCTGCCTTCTGAGTGGAATACTCATTTTATGGTCTGAAGAAATAAATCTGATCTAGACACAATAACCATTGATGATCTCTACAACAATTTCAAGATTGTGATAAGAGGTTAAAGTAATTGTAAGCTCAAGATAAGTTTCTCAGAATATGGCTTTTGTTGTCATCCTAGCGTTTCTAATGAAGTTCAATACTGTTATGAATGAAGTTAGTACTGCTAACACTCAGTTTGCCATTGCTTGTTCTCAAGAGTTTGTACGCTAAACGTAAGTGGATGACATTGTTTATGCATTTTTGGCAGTCAACCAAACGGGTCTCAACTTGTATATGAGGACCTTGAACAAATCCATGAAGTATGACATAGTAAGATAGGATTTGAAGAGGCAGTTAGCTTGCTAAGCATGAGCGACCAAAAAGGGTTTTCCAGAAAACCTAGTAGAAGAATTCACTATCAATGGGAGTGACACATTGGAGTGATGAACGTCCAAGGTGGAGTGTTTCAACTGCCATAAGATAGGATACTTTGCAAGGGAATACAGAGGACCTAGGAACCAAGATAGCAGAAACAGGAATCAAGACAACTCTAGAAGGACTGTAAATGTGGAAGAAACTTCTTCTAAAGCCATGGTGGCTATTGATGGAGCTGGTTTTGACTGGAGCTATATGGTAGATGATGAAGTCCCTACAAACATGGCTCTTGTGGCTTTTTTAAACTCTGAGGTACATAATGACAAAACTTGTTCAAAAACCTGTCTAAAAAGCTTTGAAACTCTTAAAACTCAACTTGATGATTTAAGAATAGAGTTTAACAAATCTGAGTTCAACTTAGCTACTTATAAAAGAGGGTTAGCATCTGTAGAAGAGCAACTTGTCTTTTACAAAAAGAATGAAGTTATTTTTTATGAGCAACTTGCTGTTCTTAAAAGAGATATCTCATATAAAGACTTAGAAATTAGCATACTTAAAAGTGAGTTAGAAAAGCTTTTAAAGCAAAAGAAAAAGAAAGCAATCAATAAAATTGAAAATTCTTAATTATAATGCTTTTAGAGTCTAGACAAATTAATTCGGGAGTCGATAACTGATTAATAGTAGAAGAAGGGTGTGTAGGGTTTGTAAGCTATAATGTTGTTCCACCTCCCCCTACAGGGTTATTTTCACCCCTAAATCTTGATTAGTCTACTTGGTCTAGAGGTGTTCAATTCCAGTTCTAAGTTTGATGGCTATAGTACTGTAGACTAGTAAGTGTGTTAGTGAAGATATTTCTAATGAGCTTAAGTTTAACCTTTTTAGTGTCTCACAAATGTGTGACAAGAAGAACAGTGTCCTTTTTACTGACACTGAATGTGTTGTTCTGTCTTCTGACTTTAAGTTAACTAATGAGAATCATGTTTTGCTTAAAGTTCCTAGAAAGGATAACATGTACAATGTTTATTTAAGGAATGTTGTTCCTCAAGGAGGTCTAACTTGTCTCTTTGCAAAGGCCACATTAGATGAGTCTAATCTTTGGCATAGGAGGCTGGGGCATATAAATTTCAAAACTATGAACAAACTAGTGAGGGGAAATCTTGTAAGAGGTTTACCTTCAAATATTTTTGAAAATGATCATACATGTGTTGCTTGTCAGAAAGGAAAGCAACATACAGCCTCTTGTAAGACCAAAACTGTGAGCTCAATCAGCCAACCTTTACAAATGTTGCACATGGATTTATTTGGTCCAACTTTTGTAAAGAGTATAATGAAAAAGATGTATTGCCTAGTTGTCATAGATGACTTTAGTAGATTTAGTTAGGTTTTCTTTTTAGCAACTAAGGATGAGACTAGTGGAATCCTTAAGGCTTTTATAACAGGAATAGAAAATCAAATAAATCACAAAGTTAAAATAATCAGATGTGACAATGGAACTGAATTTAAGAATAAGGAAATGAATCAGTTCTGTGAGATGAAAGGGATTAAGAGAGAATTTAGTGTTGCTAGGACTCCACAACAAAATGGAGTAGCTAAAAAGAAAAATAGAACACTAATAGAGGCTGCTAAGACTATGCTAGCTGATTTAAAGTTACCTACTACCTTTTGGGCTGAAGCAGTTAATACTGCTTGTTATGTACAGAATAGGGTATTGGTAATTAAGCCTCACAACAAGACCCCTTATGAACTTTTTAATGGTAGACCACCAACAATAAGCTTTATGAGACCATTTAGGTGTCTTGTTACTATTCTTAACACCTTAGATCACCTAGGTAAGTTTGATGGGAAGGCTGATGAGGGATTCTTTGTTGGATACTCTATTAATAATAAAGCATTTAGAGTATTTAACAGTAGAACCAGGATTGTAGAGGAGACCTTGCACATTACTTTTCTTGAAAATAAACCTAATGTTGCAGAGAGTGGACCAGAATGGCTTTTTGATATTGATACACTGACAAAATCTATGAATTATAAGCCAGGTGTTGTAGGGAATCAATCTAATGGTGGTACAGGTACAAAATCATGTGATAATGCAGATAAAGCTAGAGTGGAGACAGTACCTGGCAAAGATTACATACTGCTACCATTATTGACTCAAGATTCACCATTCTCTTCTAGTTCAAAGGATTCTCATGATGCTGGATTCAAACCATCAGGGGAGGAGGAAAAGAAGGATGCTAAAGTTCTAGAGAAAGAAAGTGGAGTTTCATGTAAAGAATATGACCAAGATGGTCAAGATCTAAGAGATGAATTTGAAAGATTGATTCATCAAGAGAAGGATGAAAATGTTAACAGTACTAACAATATTAATATTGTTAGTTCAACTGTTAATACTGCTAGCATAAATGATAATGATGTTGATGAGAATATAGTCTATGGATGTGAAGATGATCCAAATATGCCTAATTTAGAAGAGATTGTCTATTCAGATGATGATGAAGATGTTGGCGCAGAGGCTGACATGACTAATTTGGATACACATATCCATGTCAGTCCTATTCTAACTACCATAATTTACAAGGATCATCCAGTTAAATAAATCATTAGAGATATACATTCAGCAGCTCAAACCAGAAGGATGACAAAGCATGTGACTAACCATGGTATGTTTAGTTCAGTACAATAGAAGATGAACCACAAAGATTTTTAGAATTGTTTGTTTGCTTGCTTTCTATCACAAGTAGAACCCAAGAAGGTGATTCAAGCTTTGACATATCCAAGCAGAATAAAAGCAATGCAGGATGAGCTTCTACAGTTTAAATTGCAGAAGGTTTGGACTTTGGTTGATTTACCATATGGCAAGAGGGCCATTGGGACAAAATGGGTCTACAAGAACAAGAAAGATGAGAGAGGTATTGTTGTTAGAAACAAAGCAAGGTTGGTTGCACAGGGTTACACTCAAGAAGATGGAATAGATTATGATGAGGTTTTTGCTCTAGTTGCTATGATTGAAGCAATTAGGTTGTTCTTAGCCTATGCCTCATTCATGAACTTTGTTTTTTACCAGATTGATGTGAAGGGTGCATTTTTGTATGGCAAGATTGAAGAGGAAGTCTATGTTTGCCAACCTCCAGGGTTTGAAGATCCAAAGTTATCTGACAGAGTTTATAAGGTAGAAAAGGCATTATATGGTCTACATCAAGCTCCTAGAGCCTGGTATGAGACTTTGTTTACCTATTTATTGGAAAAGGGATTTCAGAGAGGGACAATAGACAAGACTTTATTCATTAAAAAGGTCAAAGGTGATATTCTACTAGTTCAAATATATGTAGATGATATCATTTTTGGATCTACTAAGAAGGAGTTATGCACTGAGTTTGAGAAATTGATGCACAAGAAGTTCCAGATGAGTTCTATGGGTGAGCTCACTTTCTTCTTAGGATTGCAGGTGATGCAAAAGGAAGATAGGATTTTTATTAGCCAAGACAAGTATATGGATGAAATCTTAAAGAAGTTTGGTTTTTCAACTGTGAGGATAACAAGTACACCCATTGAGACTTCAAAACCATTGCTCAAGAATGAAAATGCTAAAGATGTTGATGTTCACTTATATAGATCAATGATTGGCTCATTGATGTAGGGGTGAGCATATGTACCGAGAACCGCGGTTCAGAACCGAACCGAACCGGAACCGACCCAACTCGAACTGAATTTTAGAACCGTGGTTCGGTTCTCAGTTCCTTAATATTTCAAGTTTTGGTTCTCGGTTCGGTTCGGTTCGGTTTCGCGGTTCTCGGTTTCGGAACCGAAGAACCACCCGACTTCAAATATATGGGATTTTTATTAGATTTTTTGTTTTTTTACGTGAATAATTTTTTGTAATTTAGGGAATTAGTAAAAAGTATTACGTGTCCTCTACATTATGAACAATTATTACTTAGAAAATTATGTTTCTTAATCACAGGGAAGTTGGCCTTGTGATACATGTGTTCATGCAAACATTTTAATATATTATAAGATTAAAAACTCATAAAGTATATGATGAACAACACAAGGGCATCTCTAAAAAGATTTTAACTTATGATATGATACTTATGTTTTAACTGGTCTATTAGGCATATTCCATTTCAGTGTCCAAGTCTAAAATTAAGAAAAAGAAGTCGATCGAATAAGAAGTGTTGGCTGGTGTCTAAAGAAAGTTAACCTTAACTGCTCAATTTATGATACTTTTTCTTAAAAGTTAGAAGTTGCTACATACAGATTATAACATATTTCATGAACAATTGTGAAGTCAATACTAGATTTGAGGTGTGGTCATTTAGTCATTCTGCATGGTAAGGGGTCCTATCTAACTAAAAGGTAACTGAACAATGAATTGTAATAGTGAAAAAGTGCAACTCTACATGACCACACCTTGTTTATATAAAAATTCGGTTCTAATCGGATAAGAACCAAAATACCCGAACCGAACTCGAGAACCGAAGGGAACCGAAACACGCACTTCGGTTCGGTTCTCGATTCTTAAAATATGCATTTTTCAGTTCTCGGTTCTTTCAGTTCAGGGTCGGTTCTTTGCGGTTCTAGAACCGCGCTCACCCCTACATTGATGTATTTAACATCTTTAAGGCCTGATATAATGTTTGCTGTATGTGCTTATGCAAGATTTCAAGTCACACCTAAAGCTTCACATTTTTATAATGTGAAAAGAATCTTTAGATACTTAAAAGGTCAACCTAAATTAGGCTTTTGGTATCCTAAGGACTCACCATTTGACTTGGAAGCTTATTCTAATAGTGACTATGCTGGTGCAAGTTTAGACAGGAAATCCACAATAGGAGGTTGTCAATTTCTTAGGAGTAGATTGATTTCATGGCAATGCAAGAAGCAAACTATAGTTGCCAACTCTACTACTGAAGCATAGTATGTAGCTGCAGCTAATTGCTATGTACAAGTGTTATGGATCTAAAATCAAATGTTGGATTATGGATACAACTTCATGAATACCAAGATTTTCATTGATAATGAAAGCACCATCTGCATAGTTAAGAATCTAGTGTTTCACTCAAAGACTAAGCACATTGAGATTAGACATCACTTCATCAGGGATTCATATGAGAAGAGATGAATTCAAGTGATCAAGATTCACACTGATCATAATGTTACAGACGTACTCATAAAAGTACTTGATGTTAATCATTTTCAATTCTTGACTGCTAGCATTGGAATGCTTAATCTCTAAGGTGTTGTTTGATTAGATTGATGATTGGAATGGGTTGGACATACTACTTGGATAAAATTGGGGTTTATTCTGGTAACTCAAGAGTTAGTGCTGCTGGCATGACTTAATGCTGTTGGGCAAAAAGTTAGTGCTGCCAGGCAAAAAGTTAATGCTGCTAGGCCAAGTTAGTGTTGCTACGTTACCGTTAGGGATACAACTGCTGAGGGTGTCTTTCATAAATTAGTTGGTTACTTCACCTATGGGTTTGCTTAATTACCTATAAAACCGTTTTCGTTTACATAGTAATCACTCTTAAACACTCTCACGTTCTCAATTCTACAAACCCTAACTCGATTTTATCATCGACATTCACAATTATCATTTATGGCGGACCTAATCTTTGTTGATTCTCATAATATGGTGGCATACTTGGAAAAATCAGAAGACAATGCTGATTTTGCAGAGATAGTTGATTTTCTTAATGCTAGTCCTATCAGGTATGCATTAACTGTAAGTCCAACTGTCTATGTGTCCTATATTGAGCAGTTTTGGTCTACTGCAAAGATCAAAACAGTCAATAATGAAACACAAATACGTGCCAAAGTTGATGGCAAGACTATAGTAATAACAGAATCATCTGTGAGGAGAGATCTTCACTTTAATGATGAGGATGGTATTACTTGTCTTACAAACACTGAGATTTTTGAAAACCTTCAATTGATGGGATATGAAAAGCTTTCTGATAAACTTACTTTTCTAAAACCTTTCTTTTCCCCTCAATGGAAGTATCTCATTCATACCATCTTACAATGTTTAAGTTCTAAATCAACTGCTTGGAATGAATTTGGTACTAATATAGCATCAGCAGTTATATGTTTGGCTAAGAAACAAAAGTTTAATTTTTCTAAATTGATTTTTGATGGTATGTTGAGAAACTTGGATCCTAATTCTAAAAAGTTTTTAATGTATCCAAGGTTTTTACAACTGTTTTTGAACAATCAAATTGAAAATCTTACAGCAGTTTTTAATGATGAATATGATACACCTTCTCATACTAAAAAGGTTTTTGCAAACATGAGAAGGCAAGGAAAAGATTTTTCAGGGACTGTGACACCATTGTTTGCTACTATGTTGATACAACCACAAAGAGATGTGGGTGAAGGTTCAGGACAACCCACTGAATCACAACACACACTCCTACTACTGCTTCACCATCTCATGTTGAACCAATCCCTACTATTGCATCATCGTCACACCCCAAAAAGACCCAAAAACATAAGAAAACCAAAAGAAAGGCCACTGAGATATCTTAGTCTAGTGGACCTACTACCCTTGTAGCAGATGAGGCTATCCATGAGGAGAGGGGAGACAGTGTGGAAAGGGCTGTCACTATTGCTACTAGCTTAGATGTAGAGCAGGGCAGTGGAAAGGGCTGCCACTACTGCCACTACTACTACTACCTAATGATCCTTTTCCTCAGGGAATTGGTTCAGGTGGTAGTCCTAGGCGCCAAGATACCATATTGGGAGACAGACCTGCTCAAACTAGGTTTGAGAGGTTGTCTAAACAGTCTAATGATCCACCTATCTCAAGAGTTAACACACATGTAAGTGGGGAGGACAGTATGATACTACAGGAATTGATGTACCTTTGTACAAAATTGTCTGAAAGAGTTCTTGCCTTAGAAAATATAAAGACTGCTCAGGATTTGGAAATTACTAATCTAAAGAAAAGAGTCAAGAATTTGGAAATGAAGAAAAAGTTAAGAACTCCACAACTCAAGAGGAGATTATTCAGAGTCAGAATAGAGTCTTCTGCTGAAAAGAGTTTGGGTGATCAGGAACATGCATCCAAACAAGAGAGGAATGAAATTAACCAAGATGAAGGGATTTCATAGTTTCAAGAGGATGCAGACTCATGGGAGGCATGGTCATGATATTAGTACTGTTGAAGTTACAACAGCCAATGAAACCATCTGATGTGGATGTTAGTGCTGCTAGCCCTACAAGACCAGTTGATGATTCAACCACTGATGATATCACTTTGGCTGAAACCTTAATGAAGATCAAAAGTAGTGCTTCAAGATAACAAAAAGATAAAGGAGTTTTGTTTAAAGAGCTAAGTGAACCAACAGCAACATCAAGACCTCAATATGAGATTCCAGCAAAAGATAAAGGAAAAGGCATCATGCAAGAGCCTGAGAAACTAGTGAAAGTGAAAGGCAAAGATCAAATTGAATATGATGCTGATGTAGCGCATAGACTTCAAGCAGAGTAGATGAAGAAGCCAGGCTTGAAAGAGAAAGAGAAGAAGAAGCTAGTAAAGCTGCAAACATTGCTGAATGGGATGATGTTCAAGCTATGATGGATGCAGACTATAAGTTAGCTACAAAATTATTGGCAGAAGAGCAAGGAGAGATATCTATTGAAGAAAGGTCAAGATTATTTGTGGAGCTCATGGATAAAAGGAAGAAACATTTTGCAAAACTTAGAGGAGAAGAGCAGAGAAGAAAACCACCAACTAAAACTCAAAAGAAAAACATAATGTCTACTTATCTAAAGAACATAGATGGATACAAGCACACTCAATTGAAGAATAAACGTTTTAAGGAGATTCAGATGTTGTTTGTGTAAGAAATGAAAAGAGTGAACATATTTGTAGACATGGATACAGAGTTGATGAAAGGCAGAGAAACAAGAGAAGAAAGCAGTTCAAAGAGAGCATGAGATGAGCTCGAACAAGAGTCTTCTAAAAGACAAAAGGTAGATGATGATGATAAAGAGAGAGAAGATCTTAATCAATGCTTTGAGATTGTTCTAGATGAAGAATTTATAGTTCATGCTATACTTTTAGGTGTCAAGCCAGCACCTATTGTAGGTTTTCAGATTCATAAAGCAGGAAGGCAAGGATCCTATGAAATAATAAGAGCTAATGGAAGTACCAAGACATACACATTGTTTAGTCAACTGATCAAAGAATTTGACAGAGAAGATTTGGAAAATTTATAGAAGTTGGTTAAGACTAATCATGGGTATACAAGGCCTGAGGAAGCATATGAAAGGGTGTTATAGGGTGGTTTAAAAGTTCTGTTTGAACCTGATGTAGAAGATAATATATGGAGGAATCTACAAGGATAGAAGATACTGCTTTGGAAGCTATATGATTCTTGTGGAATTCATTTTGTGAGATTTGAAAACATGCACATCTATATGCTTATAGAGAAAAAATATCCCCTTTCACCTACTACCATCACTGACATGCGGAATATGAAGCTGCAAGTTAACTATTGGAATGAAACATGTTTGGATACATCCTCCTGAGGTTCAAGAAGATTTTATTTAATAAACTTGATGATTAATATGATGAATATCAAGTTTAGGGGAGGATTGTTAAGAATAAAAAGATTCTTAACTATTACTACTGCTGGTTTAAGTTACAACTGCTGGTTGGAGTTACTGCTGCTGCTCAAGATTGAAGAAAAAAGTTCTAAGTCATTACTACTGCTAGTGTAATATTAGTACTGCCAGTACAAAATGTTACTACTGCTAGAAGAGTTTTTGCTATTAGACTTAGTTAGTACTGTTAGTTTGTTTAGTACTGCTAAAGTGATATGTATGAGATATTTTAGAAAAAGATATGTATGAGTAGAAAACGCGTTGTAAGCCCATTAGGGTTCCTTGGTGTATAAAAGGAGACCCTAGGGCTTGTAGTTCATATATCTCATTTTTCATATTTAGTCATATATAGCTTCAAGGTTTTGTATAACCCTAACACTATCAAGAGTGTTCGTATTAATATATTGAGGCTTAAAGTTTGGTATTATACAATCTTGTTTGTTACTGTTTTATTACTTGTTCTTCTTAGTATCATAGACTAGATTCCGCATAGTCTTTGATATATTCAATCAAAGTTTCTATCATAGTTTTCTTGAATTTATTCAAAATAACTAAGACTTTTACAAGCTAAGCAAGATCTATTCAAGTGGGATCAACATATCAAGATAGTTATTTTTAATGTTTGTATATCTTAGTCCTAGTTTAGTCAAGTCTTGGCTTAGCAACGCCTTCACGTGTATTCTTGTATTTAATTAACTCACCACCACCCCAAATCCACCTAAATATATCCTATCTATCCGTTTCCATTTAACTTGCACCCATACACGACAACCTTTTAAAGACATCTTTAATAGTAATTCCTAGGTGCTTACGCCATTGCGGTAGAGGTTTTTGATCCTTTACCAAGCCTATGGTAATTTGTATGCTACGACAGGTAATCAATGTTATTTATCCGTTTCTATTTATTGTTATAATTCATTATACACATAAGAGAAAGAGAGAATCCAAACACTTATTGTGAGGTGCTAGTGTATATTTTTTGTGCTTTTAATTACTAGGTTTAGTAGGTTATGCCATAAACTATCTTTGAAAAGTAAGTTAAATGCCCTTGATATTGCTATTTTCTAGGTAGAAAAGCCTATTTTCTTGAGGACAAGCAAATGCTAAGTGTAGGGGTATTTGATGAGGTGTCATTTTATATACTTTTTCGGGGTCATTTAACCCTTTAAATCATGCAAATATGCCCAAAATATGTGCTTAGTCATTTGTTTTTGTGTTTTTAGCATTTGGGAAGTTCTTGGAGGAAATACAAGTAACTTGGACTCAATTTGCGAAGAAACATGACAAGATTACAACTTTACACGAGTTTTTTCAAGGATGCGCATACAGTGCCTAGAGACGGCGTCGCAATTCCTAGCGACGCCATCAGAACATACAAGTGACGGCGTCCAAATTTATGTGACTGTGTCAGAACGTAACCGCCTCAAAGAAACCCTAAGAAGATTTAGCGAAGCGACGGCGTCAGGATTTTGGCGACGTCGTCGCGATTCAATTCCTATATATATACCTACAATTTTAGGTTTTAGTGTGCAACTTCTTGGAGACGAACCCTAAACATTATAGTTTGAGTGTAGCAGCTTTTAGGGCATCCTTAGGGCCTAAAAACGCTCTTGTATCAGCCTTAAACACAGGTTTTAATCAAGTGAAGTCATTTATCCTTTAATCTTTCAATATGTCTATGTGTTGTTTGATTGATTCTTGTTCTTCGCTTCTCTTTAACATGCTAGGCTAGATCCATTAGTATTTACTTCATAAGTGTGACAAAGCAATAGGATTAGGAGAATCAAACTAAGGAGTAATGCATGATTAAGTAAATACGTTCGTTTACCATATAAGTTTCCATCAAAATTAGTTTAGTTTAATTATTAGTTTAAATCAAAACCCACCTCTTAAAACCTGAATTTTACTTGCTTTCATAAAAATATAAAAATACAAAAATGATCTTCTCTCAACCTCTTAGATCTTAGTTAGGTTTAGTTTGACCCTTCAGACGTTATTCCCCTAGAGAACGATAACAACCCCCCTAGTCCTTGCTATACTACACTGCAACGATTAGGTACTCTGCCTAGGAGTTGTAAAACCTGGTGTGTTACAACGACCGTATCAGTGGTCAAGGAATGAACTTTGTGGGTGTGTTCGTTGGAAACCCTCACGAGACTACAACTAACTCCCGCCCACTCCGTCCATTGGTGGGGTTTTCATTTTAAAGGTTTGTTTCATACGCTTAATGCAACCGTGTTGCCTACGGAATTGTGTGTCGGTGTCACAAATTTTCATGTTTTGTTGTTTTATCGTGTTTTATAGCAGAATCTTATTTAAAAGGCTCATAGAGGATGGATTTGGTTGTGATTTTGAGTGTATACGGATGCTTGAGAAAGAAGAAATCGAGTGATGTCTCACAAGCTTATGCTAGCTTTTGCTTTATTCATTTATATTTGGTGTTCACGATCACGATTTCTTGGCCTCGGGAGTTTCTCGTTTCTCTTGAACATATCTATTTTTTTCCCCTATCTTACATTCTTTGACAGTTTATTTTTTTACATGGCGATATTAGTACAACATAACTTTACGTGTGGGGGGTGCGTAAATAGGAGACACGAGGACCTGGTTTCATATTTCATTTTTTTTGGGCCACAATTTAAATTTGTGTAGACTTGTTTGCCCTCGTGATCTAGTTGTTTTCACGTTTTTAGGATAATATATTAGAATAACTAGATCAATCCACTGGTGAAATACTGTAATTTAAAAAATTCAAGATGTGTCCCAGTTCATATTGCAAATCCATTCTAGGATCGATGACATTTGTTAGCGCATTTATTGCCCTTTCCACTAAATTGTGAGGATTTGAGCCTATTTCATATATAGCATACATCTTTTATGCTCGATCTTTTTGCTATGAGTGTGCCGGTGATTTTGGTTATTCTAGAACTAGTGCTTGTAAATCATTATGAATGCCGCAGTGAGAGCACATCCGTTTGATATAAGTGTATATGCATGACAAACAGGCACCTTAGTATTTTAACCCAAATAGCCTTTTTCCGTTTTCATCTTTATTTTAGCTAGCAACACTAATTAGCTAACCACCCATATTAACCCTTTTGTTAGCACTCACATTTTGTGCTAGATACCCTTAGAACACCGTCCGAACCATTCTTTTCGTTTTTTTACATCTATTAAAAAAGAAAAAAAATATATTTAACTTTAAACCTTATGATGCGATCATTGTAAACGCAATAGGTTTTACAGCTCCCTAGGCAGAGTACTTAATCGTTGCAGTGTAGTATAGCTATTGTTATCGTTCTCTAAGGGAATAGCGTCTCAAGGGTCGAACTAAACCTAACTAAGACCTAAGAGGTTGAGAGAAGATTATTTTTGTATTTTTATATTTCTTATGAAAGCAACTAGAATTATGGTTTTAAGAGGTGGGTTTTGGTTTTAAACTAATTAAACTAATTTGGGTTGTAAAACTAATTAAACTAAACATACAATTTGGTGGGAACTTAGATGGTAAACTAACCGTATTTACTTTAATCATTGCATTACTTCCTTAGTTTGATTCTCCTAATCCTATTGCCTTTGGTCTCCTTTCTATGCATCCTGTGTATGTATTTCCTATGTGATGAACACGCTCGCGTCCCACGAATCTGCCATCATATGTATATTTTTGTTATGGCAAACGCACTGGCTAGGTAGTATGAATATATTACAAGGCCCGGTTAAGAGTATTTTATGCATTTAAAACACTTAAGAGGGATTCAACCAAATTTGGGGTTAACGGTAGTAGGAAATCCTGGTTATTATGATATTCCTTTCTACAAACTCGCGTTTCTTAGACGTCTATGTTAATTTGTAATATTTTTATAGCATGTTTTCTAGAGCCTAACGGGCTTATCATCACAAGAACAGTAATATTATTAGAGGATCTATCAAAAAACTAAGTTTCTTGCATCATCAGATATGTGTAAAGTTTTTCATAGGTCAAATGAACAGATTACATGCAATCTGCCGTCTATGTATTATTCCATTAAGGCAACGCATAGGTTTAAGGTAGGTTCGAAGGGGGACTATTACTAGGCCCCTAAGAGGTATCATGACATGCATTTAAACACTTTAAAGACGGATCAACCATTTTCTGGGGTGTTTTGATCGTATGAAGGACTGTTTACCGATGGTATCCTTTCTACCACATCGCGGTTTACCTAGACGTATATGTAGGAATATTTTATGGCCAGCTCTTTTCTTGAGCCCTAAATCGCGCATCTGCCATCATATAAGGGGAAAGGCAATATTAAATGGATCTAACTAATCTAAGGTTTTGCTATCATTAAGGAAATTCTATTGGATCTAAGGCCTAGCACTTGTTAAAGTGAATCGAAGATAGATAAGTATCATATATCATAACATCACATTGTAATATTAAAATATTAAGGATAAACGACTTAAAGGGATTAATTTTTTAATTACATGTGATTTTATGGGCCATTTTCAAGGGGGTTTTTTGGCCCTTAAGGTTGCCTAAATATAAGCTGCTACTCTCACGATCTATATATGTTTCTGGGTTCGTCTCCAAATGTTGCTCACTTTAAACCGTAATAACGTAGGTATATTTTAGGAATTAATTTTCCTGAGGCGTACGCCACAAAAATCCTTGTCGGCGTCGCTTCGCCGAATCTTCTAGGGTTTCTTTGAAAGCGGTTTTTACATCTGACGCTCGTCTATCAATCGTGACGAAGTCGCTTGTTTTGTTTTGACGGGCGTTGCTAGGCAATTGCGTTCTTCATCTCCAGGCACTGTACGCGCATCCTTTTGGAAAAACACTTCGTTGGTGGGCTGGGTGTGGTCAAGTTGTAATCTTGTCACGGTTTTCTTCCCCAAATTGAGAGTTCCAAAGTTACCTGTTATTCCTCCAAGACGGCTTCCCAAATGCTTAAAAACACAAAAAGGAATGATTTTAAACACAATATTTTAGGCTATTAATTTGCTATGATTTAGGGGGTTTTAATAACACCCGGAAAAGAACTAAAAAAAAAAAAGAAAATAAAAAAAAATAAAAAATAAAAAACAATAAATAATGTGTAATTTATAATATGAACACCTCATCAAATCTACCCCTTCCTTGGGATTGCTTTTCCTCAAGCAATTGGGCTTTTTCTTACTAGACGATAGCAATATCAGGGCATTTTAACTTACTTTTCAAAGATAGCTTATGGCACAAACCTACTAGACTCGTACATTAAAGCACGAAAAAATTTACACTAACACCTCATCAATAAAGCTGTTGGGATTCTCTACTTTCTCTCAGGAGTATAAATGAATTCTTCAATAATTGGAAACGGGGGAGAGGGGGGAGTGGGGGGGGGGGGGGGGGAGAGAAAATAACATTCATTTCAGGTCGTAGAATTCTAATTACCATAGGCATGGAAGAAAGGATCCAAAAATCCTCCACCGCAATGGGTTACATTAGACATAGGGGATTATATCAAAAATAGATCTTTTAAAGGGTTGTGATTGTATGGGTGTCTGGTGTGGTATTTGTTGTTAAATGGAGAAGATGGATAGTGGGATATATTTGGGTGGTATTTGGGGGGGGGGGGTTGGTGGTGAGTTAGTTAAATACAAGAATATACGTGAAGGTGCTGCTAAGAGCAAGGGTTCTCGACTAAACTCCCATAGGACTAACGATTTATTATCTTGTACAATAACTATCGAGGATATATTACACGTTACATATAGCTAGATAGGTAGCCCGTACATTTTTTATCTCTCCCACTTTTTTATATATATTTCTTGATTCTTTTTCTCTTTTTTATATACATTTTTTTCGCTACCTTTGACCCTGCCCATTTGCTGAAAACATTATAATACATGACTTGGGTTTTATAGTCACACCCTTTACTTGAGTTTTTCAAAACTACATAATTACAAACAAATATTGTACTCGATAATAAGCGGATTCAATGTAACATGGAAGCGTTATACGACATTACTGGGGGTGAATATTTACTACACACCACTATTTCCGTATTTTCTGGTTATTTTACTCGACGATCATTATATTCCACTATTTATTTTTTTAGTCCTCGGATGCGTTTGCTTTTAATTTTAAACAGTTATAAGTTAAAAATCGCGTTAAGGCTTAAAGTATTGATTATTCCAAAGTTAACGGGGGCATCAAACAATTTGATTATTTACGTCAGCAAGTGTAAGATAATTTTTTGGAGGATATTTATTAACCTATGTTCACTTTTTTGTTTTTATTGGTTACGTAATGTGTTTACGTTTCGCGAATAAAATTTTAAGGATATAAATACGCTTTTAGGCATTCACGGAATCACTCAAACTTTTCTTCACTTCAACATATAAACTTTTATTATACTCTATACCTAAATTTTTATAAAAGTTTACTATGTTTTTCATGTTGGCCGAACAGTATTATACATTAAAGAAACAAGCTTAGTATTAGCAGCATACCACTTTACAAGTATTCAAGTCTAACAATTTTATCTATATTATTTAATCTACAAGTATTGCAAAAATTTAAACACAAGATATCCAAAAATCATCTTAGTACCTCCCACTCCCTCTTAATTTTTAGATGCAAGAAGGTCCCAAGGAGAATAGTCGCACACAAATTATCCATACTAGGACTTGTCAAAACATCTGAGCTATTATCACCTTAGTACATGACTAGTTAACTTGACCAAAGACCTTCCTTATTTCCCTCCTCATGTTTCTCTTGGTCTTGGTCTTCAACAAGTGGTCTTGACTAGTCCATGGTAGTTTATAAAGGTGCTACTAGTAAGAGATAACACACATATCATTTCCTAAAGCAAAATTTCACAAACTATCTCCCTTTTTCTCTCCTCTAGGCTACGACATTACACAAACCACATATACATAATCCATACAAAATTTTATTTTACAAGTATACAAGTGATCTAACTCATATCTAGGTATTACAAGAAGGTTTTTGATGATTTTGATTAGCATTTATAAGGGTCTAATCAAGTATGGTTTTTATAGATTTAGGTTTTCTTTGGGAATTCAGTGTTTCTAAGTCTTGGAGGGAAAGACTCTGGGCTTAATATCTTTGGAAGCTTGGGTTTAATATCTAAACTAGGGTTTAGATCTTGTTGTTTATCATCCTACTTCATATTAAGGTTATCTAAAAACCCTAAACTCTTTACATTTATGATTTTATGTGTATATGATGTTATATAGTAAATCACCATCTAGGAAACTTATTAACATGTAAAATGGATTTTTACTCTTGTTCATGGTTTGATAAACTTTGTCATATGTTATATGGATGTTAAATACATGTTGTAATGGAAGTATAAGTATTATACAAGTGTTGGTTTATTTATAAAAAGTATATATAAACTAGTTACTTAAAAGTTTACTTAATAAGTTTATAAGTAAAAGTGATGTGAGGACTTGTTATCATGGACATTTCTTGGACAAATGATGGACTAAAGGACCTAACATATATGAGACTTGTGACATAAAGGGTTGTAAAGGACTTGTAGCAAATTATCTAAGCTAAAAAGTTATAAAAACAAGTTTAAACACATTTTTAACAAAAAGATCAAAAGGTTCTGTTTTAATTCGAAAAATAATGTATTTATTTTATATTTTTATAAAATACTACATGTTACAAGGATCGTAGGCATATAAAGAACTCAAAAAACTGAGCTATAACGAAGAAGTTATGATATTTGCAAGTTTATATAATTAAATATATAAAAATACTTTATAAAAATAATTTTATAAAAATTACTCTTCACATCAGATACTTTGTGGAAAATACTTTATAGAACTTTTAATTATGAAGACGTGCTCGAAAGAATCACTAAAATCGGAGTTAAAACGAATAAGATATGACGTTTACGAGTTTATGATAATTAAGTTTATAAAAATAAATTTATAAAAGTGCATGAACATTAAAAAGTACTGTTCATTCCCTCGAGGTAAGTTTATAGCCCCTCTTTGTTGATTCATTCACTCGAGGTAAGTTTATAGCCCCTCTTTCACTTGTTTTATAATTACTTTACAAATCTCGGGGGAGAATCCATGCTTGTTACAACTTGTTTACATATTCATGTAAAATCTCTTTTGCATACTCTTATACATACTTGATTTCGTAACTTGGTTACAAACTCGTTTACATACTCGTTACAAACTCGTTACAACTTTGTTATGCACTCATTTGCATATCTCACGGTGAGATACAATACTTGTTTTACTTATGGACACAACCACTATACTTTACTCTTATGATTACGGATTAGCTTAAGTTGCATGAACTGTAAATTACTCGGAGGGTAAGCGCAAATGTTATAAAATAGATCTATCCGGGATTGACAATCCCCGTTCGGGTGATTAGCTATCACTGAAAACGAACGTTATACCATGTCGAAGCATGATTAGATTGGTGTCTACAGGGCCAACAACTACATACTCATGAACTTTTACTGTGCCTTGAATAAAGTGGCATACACATAAGTCTACGTCATAGTTTCATGAACTTAGGGGTACAATCGTAATCACACATGGTGACTATTATATTGGATACAATGGTCATGCATACTTTACAAACGCTTTGTTCCAACTATACTCAACTTTTTGTGACTATCGTATGGGATACAATAGTCATACACATTTTTGATTTCAACATTCATGCATATATGTTTGGTGACTAATATAACGACTGAAATGGTCATATACTCTTTACAAATCTTTGATCCAACATTTATACTTATAAAAATCTATGAACTCACCAACTTTATGTTGACACTTTTAAGCATGTTTTTCTCAGGTGAAATAGATGCTTGACTTACTTGATGTGCATTGGAGTCTATATGTTACAAGATTTTATTCATGGATTTGTACTTACACTCAAATGATTAAATCTTGTTGTGTACTTTCAAGCTTTTTATTGTGATGCAATTATGGGACAAATGTTATATCAAATTTAAGAAAATCAACGAGATTACTTTTCAAACGACTTATTTAGAGGTCGTTCTCTTATATCTTATGTTGTTGTATTATGAAGTAACGCTCCTGGACATTATTCCGATGCGACCCAATTTGGGGGTGTTACAGATTGGTATCAGAGCCAGTTATAGAGAACCATGTCAAATGTTTTGCTTGGACTATAACTATTTTTACGAACATTGCATCATACATACGTTTTTAACAGGACATACATACACTATTTGTTTGCATTAGTTGGTCATACTAGATGCTTACATGATTAATATACGTGTTTATATTATAGTACGTATATTACTACTGGTCTTATATAATATACTTATATAAGTTTAATTTTGCTTGTTACAGCAATCATGTCGCGTTTATGATTTTATGAAATCTGACATGTATTATATTTTCTTGTAATTTTGAAGAAAATGCCTCCAAGGAAAGCACCCAGAACCAGAACTACCCCGGCCACAACAACCACCACCACTACCCCTATGACTGATGCCTAGCTTAAGGAACTGACCGACCAAGGCATTGCTGATGCATTGGAAGAACGTGACGCTGACAGAAGCCAAAATGGCAAAGACAGCCATGATTCTGGAACGGGTACAAGGAGACAAGCTCCTCTTGCTCGTTAGTGCACTTACCCAGATTTCATGAAATGCAAACCCCTATATTTTAAGGGTACTGAAGGAGTCGTCGAGTTGACTTAGTGGTTTGAAAGAATGGAAACTGTGTTCTGTATAAGCAACTGCACTATGGAAAACCAAATCAAGTTTGTCACTTGTACTCTTCTTGGAAGTGCTCTAACATGGTGGAACTCCCAAGTTAGGACTGCTGGTCACGATGTTGCATATGCAATGACTTGGACAAACCTGAAAAAGATGATGACCGACAAGTACTACCCAAGGGGCGAGATTAAGAAGCTTGAGGTTGAGATGTGGAATCTGAGGTTAAAGGTACCGATGTGGTAAGCTATAACCAACGTTTTCAGGAACTGGCATTAATGTGAGTGAGGATGTTTCCTGAAGAGTCGGATAAGATCGAGAAGTATGTCGGTGGTTTGCTTGACTTGATTCACGGAAGTGTGATGGCATCTAAGCCTAAGACAATGCAAGATGCAATTGAATTTGCAACTGAACTGATGGACAAAAAGATTAGCACTCTTGCTGAACGTCAAGCTGATAATAAGAGGAAACTCGATAACAACAACCAAGCTCAACAACAACCTCCCAAGAAGCAAGGTGTAGCTATAGCTTATACTGCTGGGCCAAGTAAAAGGAAGAAGTATGCTGGAACTCTACCATTGTGCAACAAGTGCAAGTTTCATCATAATGGCCAGTGCACTGTAAAGTGCGCAAACTGCAAGAGAGTTGGCCACTTGACCCGAGACCGTAGGAGTCCTGCTGCTACTAACAATTAGAGAAACCTCACTTGCTATAAATGTGGGAATCAAGGGCACTACAAGAGTGATTGCCCGGAATTGAAGAACCGAAACCATGAAAACCAAGCTGAAGATACTAAAGCACGTGGAATGGTGTATGCCTTAGGTGGAGGAGAAACCGATCAAGACCCTAACAATATTGAAGATGAGATCGAAACTTAAAAGAGAAAGTTGTCTCGCTTTGCCTAGTGAACCCTAAGTTGAAACTATCTTAGACTTTATCTCCTTAGGAGTTCTCGTTGTATTTCTCTTAAATTTCCGTTGTACTGAATGATTTCAAGTATCTATCAAATTAACGTATTATGAAAACGTCAATTCTACTTTAACTCTCTATAGTTTTTTTACAAATCACTCCCACAATTATTATGAAATTATAACACAATTTTGACAAAAATGAGCATCGCATCGTTAGCCCTCAAATATACATAGCTTGATCGCCTATGTATAATTCAGGAAGGACCATGCCCATGCTGAGAGTAATCATCTTAAAACTTCTTGTCAAGAAACAAATTTCTATTTATATCAAGTTTTGTGTGCGTATTCATAAAATGTATTTATTACGAGGAACCAAACTAATAATCATAATAACTAAGTAAACTCTTACACCACCGTACTATATAAAGTCGACATCATTTTATACAAAATCCTATGTCCAAAAGTCAAGACGCATCCCTAGTCACCCTAAGACGATCCACTAACAAGTTTACTCGCCATTAAGGAATATACCAATACACCATTTTCAATGTCTATGTAATACCATAGAGCTTAGTAGTTACGACACCACCATAGATATAAATTCGTTATCACCCTAAGAGAAATGTTATAACTGACACGCTAAGCAGAAGGGAACGAATATGCCCACTAGAAGCCGAGACTTGGTCGCAACAATAAATATTTAACCAACATCATTAATCTTAAACACTCAATTTAAAGCAATTTAAAAGGGGAATGCAAACGAGTTACTAAGCATATTAACGAAATATTCGAAAGACATAAATAAAAATAACGAATAGATTTGTTGCCACAACATCCGTTTATTATCTTAGAAATAAGATTACATAAGGACATAAAGGAAATACAAGTTTTATTACAACCCTCCCTTAGAAATAATATCTATTTCTTCCAAAATAGATCCATGCCAATCGCGAGAACAATGATCGGCGCGAGAATCGCTAGAATAAAGGCCAGATACTAAAAATCTTCTTTGTATGGGATGTAGGCAAGATAAATGTTGAGTGCCATTGCACTCGCCATCGCCAAGAGTGTAATGATATGCAACATTTTTTGAGGATTGGATAAGAGAAAATTTAAGTGAAAGATTTAGTGTTGTGTGGAGAAATGGAAGATAAAAATTTGGTATTTAAAAAGGAGGGAGTGACCGTTAGTCACTATTCAGTGACCGTTGGAGTTACTGTTCATGACCGTTGGGGTCACTAGGCACTTATAAAAAAAAAATATTTACCCACACCTCTTCATTAACACCATTCCGGAAGGCAACTCAAACTAAATTTTGAGACGAAATTCTTTTAACCGGAGGAGACTGTAACAATCCATATTTTCAGGTCATTTTACGACGTCATTTATTCCACTATTTATTTTTAGTCTCGTACGCATTTGCTTTTAATTTTAACCGTTAAGTAAAAAATCGCGTAAGCTAAAAAAATTAACATTCAACGTAAACGGGCATCAAACAATTAAATGTTTACGTCAAGCAAGTGTTAGATAATTATTTGGAGGATAATTATTAACTTTGCACATTTTATTTTATTGGTTACGTAAAGTGTTTACGTTTAGGCATTTACGAAACCACCAAAACTTTTCTACACTTCAACAAATACCCATTATTATACCCAATACCCAAAGTTTTATAAAACTTCACCTATGTTATTCATGTTGGCGGAATTATACATAAAATAAACAAGCTAGAGCATACACTTTACAAGTATTCAAGTCTACATTTAATCTATACACATTTAATCTACAAGTATTGCAAAAATATCAACACAAGATATCAAAAATCATCTAGTACCTCCCCCCCTCCTTTAATTTTTGGAAGCAAAAAGGTCCCAATGAGACATAGAGCACACAATTAACCAACTAGGACTAGTACAAAACACTAGCAATTATCACCTTAGTACATGACTAGTTAACTTGACCAAAGACCTTCCTTATTTTCCTCCCCATGTTTCTCTTAGTCTTGGTCTTCAACTAGTGGTCTTGACTAGTCCATGGTAGTATATAAAGGTGCTACTAGTAAGAGATAACACATATATCATTTCCTTAAGTAAAATTTCACAAACTCTCTCTCTTTTTCTCTCCTCTAGGCCACGACATACACAAACACATATACATAATCCCTACAAATTTTATTTACCAAGTATACAAGTGATCTAACATCATATCTAAGGTATTACAAGAATATTTAAAGGTTTGGATTAGCATTTACAAGGGTTTAATCAAGAAGGTTTAAGATTAGGGTTTTCTTTGGAATTAGGGTTTCTAAGTCTTGGAAGCTTGGGTTTAATATCTAAACTAGGGTTTAGATCTTGTTGTTCATCATCCTACTTCATATTAAGGTCATCTAAAACTCTTAAACTCTTTACATTCATGATTTTATGTGTATATATCCTCTATGTAGTAAATCACCATCTAACAAACTTATTAACATGTAAAATGGATATTTACTCTTGTTTATGGTTTCATAAACTTTTTCATATATTATATGGATGTTAAATACATATTGTAATGGAAGTATAAGTATTATACAAGTGTTGGTTTATTTATAAAAAGTATATATAAACTAGTTACTTAAAAGTTCTTAATAAGTTTATAAGTAAAAGTGATGTGAGGACTTGTTATCATGGACATTTCTTGGACAAATTATGGACTAAAAGACCAAACATAAATGAGACTTGTGACATAAAGGGTTGTAAAGGACTTGTAGCAAATTATCTAAGCTAAAAAGTTATAAAAACAAGTTTAAACACATTTTTAACAAAAAGATCAAAAGGTTCTGTTTTAATTCGCAAAATAATGTATTTATTTTATATTTTTATAAAATACTATATGTTACAAGGATCGTAGGCATATAAAGAACTCGAAAAACCAAGCTATAACGAAGAAGTTATGCTATTTACAAGTTTATATAATTAAATATATAAGAATACTTTATAAAAATTACTGTTCACATCAGATACATTGTGGAAAATAAAAATATTAAAATGTAATATTTTGATATATCTTTTTAATACGAAAGCGTGGACATAAAGAACGTACAAAACGGACGTAAAACGATAAAGATACGCACTATTTTATACTTGTGCACTATTTCCTGACATGAATAGTGTTGGTTCGTTTTTAATAAAAAAATTTGCGAAACATTTTAGAATCACTTAAATAATATTTATACATGTTTTAAACTTTATAAATATTATTTTACAAAGGCGATTGAACTATTTATACGATTATACGAGTACAAATACATGGTTATTATTTATCAAATGCGATTTAAATATTATTTCACAAATACAATTAGATGGTGATATAGCTATATAGAATTATATATGGTATTAGTTATTTAAAGTACTTAGTACTCATACGATCTATAATTAATTAGGTTACACTCGGACGTTTTCATGACGCATTTTCATTATGTGATTTACTTTGTTGATTCATTCACTCGATGTGAGTTTATAGCCCCTCTTTCACTTGTTTTACAATTACTTTACAAATCTCGGGAGAGAATCCATGCTTGTTACAACTTGTTTACATATTCATATACTCTTATACATACTTGATACATACTTGATTTCGTAACTTGGTTACAAACTCGTTTACATACTCATTACAAACTCGTTACAACTTTGTTATACACTCATTTGCATATCTCACGGTTAGATACAATACTTGTTTTACTTATGGACACAACCACTATACTTTACTCTTATCATTACGGATTAGCTTAAGTTGCATGAACTGTAAATTACTCAGAGGGTAAGCGCGAATGTTATAAAATAGATCTATTCGGGATTGACAATCCCCGTTCAGGTGATTACCTATCACTGGAAATGAACGTTATACCATGTCGGAGCACGATTGGATTGGTGTCTACAGGGCCAACAACTACATACCCATGAACTTTTACTGTGCCTTGAATAAAGTGGCATACACATGGTGACTATTGTATTGGATACAATGGTCATGCATACTTTACAAATGCTTTGTTCCAACTATACTCAACTTTTTGTGACTATCGTATAGGATATAATAGTCATACACATTTTTCATTTCAACATTCATGCATATATGTTTGGTGACTATTATAACGATTGAAATGGTCATATACTCTTTACAAATCTTTGATCCAACATTTATACTTATCAAAATCTATGAACTCACCAACCTTATGTTGATACTTTTAAGCATGTTTTTCTCAGGTGAAATAGATTCTTGACTTACTTGATGTGCATTGGAGTCTATACGTTACAAGATTTCATTCATGGATTTGTACTTACACTCAA
The DNA here is from genome assembly GCA_026074375.1 of Tanacetum coccineum. Lineage (NCBI taxonomy): Eukaryota > Viridiplantae > Streptophyta > Magnoliopsida > Asterales > Asteraceae > Tanacetum > Tanacetum coccineum. The sequence continues at coordinate 2,983 of BQNB010076277.1, read as the reverse complement.
ATGATTAAATCTCGTTGTGTACTTTCAAGCTTTTCATTGTGATGCAATTATGGGACAAATGTTATATCAAATTTAAGAAAATCAACGAGATTACTTTTCAAATGACTTATTTAGAGGTCGTTCTATCATATCTTGTGTTGTTGTATTATGAAGTAATGCTCCCGGACATTATTCCGCTGCGACCCAATTTGGAAGTGTTACATAATAAATTAACTTTCTTCCCTATTTCTCCATAAAATAAAAACTACCATGAATCCCAATCGTCCCAAAACTATATACACCAATCATAAGACTCGACTTAGCAACCACGTACTCAAGTAAAAATTAGCAGTGTTTATAACAATAATGTACTAAAAGCGAGTACATACAAGGAAGGCTAAGGCGATTTAGGTGTAACAATGGGTTAAGGGTGTAAACAATGCTCTTCTTTAATAATCTGGAATCCAACAGAAAATTATGAGAACCGCAAAAAGGATAGGCTCGGAGGGATGTACTAAGGGTGTCTTACACTAAAAATGAGTGCGAAGCAAGGGTGTAAGGATAGTTATATGATCGGGTGACCATAATAACAAATACATGTTTAAAACAGGGTTTATCTAAGTGCCTCTTAGCATTTACCAATTCCTAATCACCCAAGTGTGATCTCACTAGCGGTCTCGGGATGAATCACAAAAACAAGTTATAGAATTTAATACACTACCGGTACACTCTCATATAGTTTTGACCGATACTAGTGCTCCCAAAAAAGTGACAAAATTACACATGTATGATCAAATCCATGAACGCGACACATGTAGTTGCTAAGTCCTTAACTCGAGAAAGCTAAAGATGAAACTATCTTAGGTATCAAAGATGGATACCTGAATTCCTAAAGATCTAGGGGCGAACCTCACATTTTGGGGTGGAATTTTTAAAGTGGTAAGGTATTTGTGCTAGTCATATATTTCCTATCCATGAGACGCTAATAATACTCAGTTTTCATTGGTATGTGCCACAAAAATTTTTAAATTTGGGTCAAAATTACCTTCTACGCTATGTTTCGGTATATTACTCATCATTTTAAGGTGGAAGCAAATGCAATTGAAGAAATAGTTTCTAAGGCTTATTTTTTCCCCTACACTTATTTTGAACATTTTTTCCAATGTTCTTAAAAGTACCTGAATAAATGAATAAAGAGAAAGAAAAAGAAACTAGTACTCCCTTGGTTTTGCTCAATAATAGAGAAGAAACAATTGATAAGCTGGTTAAATCGTCATCTAAGAATCGTCCATATGAAACTTCTAAGAACTCCAAAGCTTCTTCTTATCAACTATAACCTGTAAATCAAAGACAAGAAAAAACTATACCTAGCATAAAATCGGTAGGATAATAATATACAATGATGTGATTAGGGTTTTGACACTGTTAGGAATCGAGAAAAGACTCGATCACTCCTAAAATAAGTAGCTCGTAGATCTTAGATAGTTTTTGGAACATTATTAAGCTAGTTGGGCCAAAGCCCATAGAAAGCCCACAAGGCCCAAGTGAGTCGCGGCCTATATGATGTATAAATACCATCTCCATAGCTTGGAGAGGGTATTGGTTGGCTTCATTTCTCACACACATAGTAATCTAATATTCTCTCTTCCTTTCTCTCTCTAGAAACCTTCCTTCCATCCCTTTCTCTCTCTAGTTTCTACATTGATTGGTTAAGTGGTTAGATAATACACATATTCTACAATTGGTATCAAGGGCCAAGGGGTGATCTAGTAGGTTTTGTGTGCATCTTTTGGTTCGAACTTTACAAAGAGTCTTAACTTTTTGTGGGTTTAAAACCATAAAGTTTTCATTTTTATACATCTTCTATCTTAGCATAAGTTAGATGTACAAGAAAATCCTAGAAAAACATCAAAAGATTGATCTTTTTAAGGTTTTTTTGGTTCGAAACTCATGTTGTACCCAAAATCTTGATTTCAAATTTTTTTGTTAAAAACTATAAAGTTTGTGTTTTTAGAGTTCTTACAAGCTTAGGATAATAAGTTGTACAAGAAAAATCAAACAAAAACATAAAAAAGTGAGTCTTTTACTGATTTAAAAAAGTGGGTTTTTTTGCCTTGGGCGATTTATACATCTGTTGGCTTAGGTGATTTATACGCGTGTTACATTAGGCGATTTATACACCTGATACATTAGGCGATTTATACACATGATTCATTAGGCGATTTATACACCTGATACATTAGGCGATTTATACACCTGATTCATTAGGCGATTTATACACCTGATACATTAGGCGATTTATACAGTTTTTCTTGGGTGATTTATACACTGCATTTGGGCGATTTATACATTTTCCTTGGGAGATTTATACACTATTTTTGCCTAGGTGATTTATACATCTTGTTGGTAGAAATATTGCGATAAGTAATCTATACATTCTCTTTATGTTTTGGTGATGACAAACATGCAACTTATAATACATAACGTAAAGTGCTTAAGTTACTCGTAATCACTAATCATCAATTCGTCAATATCTTTCGACGTCTCAAGTTTTCTTCAACAATAAATTTAAGTTCACACCCGACGTAAATCACTAAAGGTATGAACAAACAAACTTTAATTTGTTGAATGATCAAAGAAATTTTTTAAACCTTACATTTATAAAATGAGACAAACATTTTTTAAAAATATACACAAAACATTTTTGTATTTATAAGAAATGTTTTATTCAAAATAAACATTCTGAATTTCAAATTTTCGGACCTAAAACGGCTAGAAATGGTCCAGTAAACACCTCCCCTGAATAGGACAAAAAGGAGCGTCTGAATAAGGGGTGGCCCCCTTAATTACATGGGCGGCCCCCTTAATTTTAAGGGGGCCGACACCCTATTTAAGGGGACCAGCCATAGATTTCGCTCCTCCTTCTTGTCCTATAAATACTGGACTATTCCCTAACATTTTTCTCACCTTTTGCACTCATTCTTTCTGCTCAAAACAGCCCACT
>BQNB010076276.1:0-31204 GCA_026074375.1 Tanacetum coccineum | reverse complement strand
GGCTAAAGTTGGATATGTTCAACTTACAGGACCAGAAATAATTCATGAAACCACTAAAAAGATAGTGCAAATTCGACAACGCTTGCAAGCTACAAGAGACCGGCAGAGAAGCTATGCCAATGTAAGACGAAAGCCTTTAGAATTCAAAATTGGAGATCGTGTTATGTTAAAAGTATCACCTCGTAAAGGTATCATCCGATTTGGAAAACGAGGAAAGCTTAACCCTCGGCACATTGGACCATTCAAAATCCTTGAACGGATTGGCCCAGTGGCATATAAACTTGAACTTCCCGAAGAACTCATAAATGTCCATAATACTTTTCATGTTTCTAATCTAAAGAAATGCTTATCTGATGAATCTCTTGTCATTCCAATAAAAGAGCTTTGGCTTGATGACAAACTCAACTTTATGGAAGAACCAGTGGAGATTATGGATCGAGAAGTCAAGCAACTGAAACAAAGTCGTATTCCTATAGTCAAAGTAAGATGGAACTCTAAAAGAGGATCAGAATTTACATGGGAACGCGAAGATCAAATTCGTGCTAAGTATCCACATCTGTTTTCAAACATCACTCCGCCATCCAACTAAATCTCGGGACGAGATTTCTTTTAAGGGGGGAGACTATAACAACCCATATCTTTCATCAATGTAATTATCCATCTATTAAATTAGATGCACTATAATATCTATCTATTATATAGATACCACTTTTTACAGGGAAATTTTTGCTTTAAACTCATTATGCAACGTAACTTGCATTACTATTATCTCATAATGCAGCGTAACTTGCATTACTATTATCTCATTATGCAACGCAACTTGCATAACTAAAGTAAACGAGCTCACACAACCACTACCAATGTCATCTATATCTATGTTTATATCATGTAAACATCCTAATATATCAAGTCTATATCTTAATATAATTTTTACCAAGTACATTATTCATTTAACATACTTTACAAGTTGTTATTTCAAAACAAGCATTTAACGTTAACGTTTATATGAAAACCCTAATTATATGTAATGTATACATACAAAATGAATGTGAAAGCCTTCAAACATGTGTACAAGTATACAATGCACAATATTTGAATCATATTTTCCCTCTAAGTCAATGTACAAGTCTTAAAAGCCCAATGTACAAGTCAATAATGCAAAAAAACCAAATTAGGTCATTTAAGCTCCTAAATCATGTTTAAACCTTACCACCACTTTAACCTAAGGTACAATTACTTAATGCGTGACTCCTAAACCCTTCCAAACCCTAAGTCATTTTAAAATCGTAATCTAAAACCCTAAACCCTAAACGAAACCCTAAATTGATTCTAAACCCTAATTTCACTTTAAACCTAAAACTAAACCCAAAAACTTAAAACTAAACCCTAAACCTTAATCCTAACACTAACCCTAATCCTAAACCCTAATCTATCTCTAATCCTAACCCTAATCCATTAATTAAAACCCTAAATCCTAACCAGAAACCAAAACCAACCCGTCACCCTTTTTCTTTCCTTTTGACACATTTTAAACTAAAATACCACTCAAGCACCTCCACTCCATCACCACCTTGTAAGCTCCTTGTCACCCTTGGCCACAAAACCTACTCGTCACCCCTCCTTGTACACCAAACCATCTCCCCACTCTTGACACCACTCCATGCTACTTCATAGCTTCTAATACTCACCCCTAAACAGCCTTGCCACTACTTTTCACCATACATGGCCACCACACCATTTAAACCTTGGCCTCCAAGTGTTTCGAGCCTATTTAAGCCGAATACATGCATACCCTTTCAACACACACTTTCAAACTTAAACCATACTCAAAACAAGTACTAATTCGAGCCAAGGAAGAGAAAAGAGAAAGACTAAGCCAAGGTTAATAGTTCTTTACCCATCTCCAAGCCATTCGAGTCCCATTTTACCCATTTTGACCCATTCGTAAACTAGTAAGTCATTTCATTCGTTCCATAAGCTCTTATTTTGTTTTAATCATTTCATAAGCGTTATTAGTTCCTAAATAAGTCACATGTAAAAGCCCATAAGCTCTAAGCTTCCCATTTGGTTTTTATAAACTAAACGAGCCCTAGAAAACCCTAAAAACCCATTTTCAATTATTAAATAAGCTAAAAGCCATAAGCTATCGTTAAAAGCTATTCTAATAAGCTTAAATATCATTTCTAATAACCTTGAACCCATCGGATTATTTTTTTTTAAACCAAACGACCCATTTTTGATTTTCAAGCTCATAAGCTATTTTAATAAGCTATAAGCTCATAATCTCCTTATTTTAGCTTATTATAATAAGATATAACCTGAAAATTAAGTTTGGACTTTAAAAATATTCGTTGCATGAATTTTGGACTAAAAACGAAATAGATTTCATGCTTAGGGATATATATTGTAACTTTTTAAAAATTAATAAATATAGGGGCTAAAAATGTAATATTCTTAAAGTTAAAAACCCCAAGGACCTGTTTTGTAAATATTACAAAGTTAAAGGTTTAAATTATATATACTTATTACATAAAGGACTAAACTTGTAAAAGTTTATAAATCAAGGGTATAAATTACCATTTTTGCAAACTTAAAAAAATAAAATATAATATTTTTATATATAAATTATAAAACTATATATTGATATTATAAAACCCGATTTTATTAAAACCTGACACATTTGTCGTTATTAATTATCGATCGACGCATTATAAATCAATTACGTTATATATCTAACGTAATTTATCACCGACTAGCTTTTAAAGAAACTTACAATCTTATCATATCATATTACTAGGGAATTTCATGTAAGGGGTTCCATTTGGGTATTCGTTTTGACAAGTTTGTTGGGTTTACGATTTAAAGTGCCCTGGCTCCTCAAACGATACTACATGACCTCTGGATTATGAGAGCCCGAACAGTGATACAATATTTCCATAAAAGTGATAAATCAAAGTAATACGTTAAACTTTATAAAGTTTTGAAACATAAACCATCACACTAAGACTTGACATATTACCCCAGGTTGCGTGACAAGGCCGTTACTTTCACTTGATATACTTTTGCCATCAATCAGATTTTCCCTTCACTTTTAAGGTGAGTTCATAGCCTCACTTTTAAATCTTTAAATATTTCATAAACCTGTGAGGGGGATACATGCTATAAACCATGAATACAAGTGTTTTCTAAATGTATGCTATCCTGGTATATTATTGCAACTGTTGTCTAAGTCCCTTTATGCCAAAAGACCCCCACCATCATGGATCTTTAATTACTTGCGAGTGAACGCGAATATTGTGGATAGGCCTATCGGGGTTGACGAATCCCGTTTGTGTTAGCCGGATAGGTAACCAAACGCACTATATTTGAATCTCATAGGTATATGGAAATTACCTACACGGGGGCCATTATCTTTATATATATATCACATCATTTTTAGATATATATACACTAGTCAGTTTGTATGCCATAAACTTAGACGTAATAATATTGTTTTCCATAATAATTGTACTCATTGCAATTATTACTATTATGGGCGTATAACAACGTAACCCACTGTTCATTGAACTTGTATTCAAACTGTTTGTTATAAACCTATGAACATCACTCAACCATTGTGTTGATCTTTTTAGCATGTTTATCTTAGGTAATTGAGCAACTCATGGCACGGAGTGACACGAACTTGAAGATGGCTAAACTGTTATCATTCACACTTTATGTTTCTAGATTTTTGGGACCTTTGTTTGTAAAAATTCTGATGAATAAATGAATGATAACAAAAATTTTCCAAAACGTCTCTTTATGAGTCGTTTTCTATGATTATGACTGTTGTACTATGAAATAATACCCCAGATTAGCTTTCGCTGCTATATTTGTAAAAATGAGGGTGTTATAACACACATACGGGTTTGATTGGTAACAATGCACCTCGTTGTTTATCCTCTCTATGCCATAAGGTACACCAACTTGTGCACCATACTTATTATCATTTCAGTTGCCATGATGAGATGAGATGAAACTTGCAAACACAAAAATAATGAGCACATGCATTCGTAAGTTTACTTTTCAATATAGTATATTACTCAAACACGTACGAATACTTTTTCTGCCAAGAGATTATTAGATTAGAAAAAAATAGCTTGGCAAAATAGAGTTTGATTCTTAACAAAAAGATTAAGGTTAATAATGTTATGGTACACCTCTCATCCGCGAAAAATAGCATATCAATGCGAGCTTCCCAATGTTTTTGAATTTTAGTTAAGAAAAACTTTATAATATATAAATAATGTAAATGAGTGACAGCTAGAGCATTGGCACAATCGACGCGTGTAGTCAAATTTCTCACTATCCAAATTTATAGCCTACATGAATTTTGTTGCATCTGTTTTGTCATTTCATATGTTCGGTAACATAGATATATGTATTTACAGAAGTTCTGAAAAGAAAACTATTAAGACTACATCCGTTTTGCGTTAACTGTAAACTGTAAGTTCCAAACTTCAGATAGAAAATTCAGTAAAAAGTATGTACGGATGTACCTGACTTCATATTTCTTCATGAAGTGGCAAAAGCTCATTGTATCTAATTTTCAAATAAGACATCTAGGCTTGTAAATTTTCATACTCGGGTAAGCTATGTCCATCTAGTGTTTGCCGAACAAACGTGTTATCACAATTATTAAGAAAAATTGTTAGTTTAGAAAATATCGCAATCTGTGAAAGTTTTATTTAGGTAAAGACAATTCATTGTAATTTTATTGATACATAAAATAAATTTAAGTGTTAACTGATATCCAGGAAATATTACTAAAAAATTCAGACTTTAGCAGCTATATATGTATTCAGGCCGCAATTAAAAAACTGTCTTCTGCTTAATGTAAAGACGTTAAGTCGACAAATTGGTTTTCAAGTCCTCATCTCATAGAATCTGCTCTACCTTAAGTCAACTTTAGTGAGATAATAGGTGGCTGGAGCTAAATGGATAATCTTTTTACTTTTGATGAAGTCCTTGCCATCATGTTCTCCATCAAATGCATGAGCTCAGCAGATTTTCAAAAATGCAAACTGCATATTTATAGTTACTTGGTTATGGCTACTGCAACTGACCCACTCTCGCTCCCATTTGACCCTTGTAATACTACAACCAACACAATCGTAAACCAAAAAATAAAACCAAATCATACCTTGTAATGAATCACAATTCTTTGCCTCTTTCTTAACAACATTAAGCACCGAATCAATAAGTTTCGCACCCTCCGTATAATGTAGTTTAGCTCAGTTATTCCCACTGGTTGCCTAAATGTGAGTCGTGGTCTGCCTTACAATTTCCATTTGCGTGAGAAGGCTGCCAATTAAAAAAAGGAAGTAAGTAAGAGAACAGTCCAAAGAAACGACTGTTAGCATAAAATAATCTCTTTTATTTAAGTAGAGGTAGTGTTAAAAACTCAAGATATAACTCACCCTTAAGCTACAAATCTTTCATGAATTAAGTCATTAGTTCCAACTCAAATAAGTTTCATATATCCTACAATCTTTATACATACTTTTATTCATATATGTATATCACATAAATCCTACTCTCGCACCTACTTAGTAACTATCAAGTGCCTATCTTTTTTCTCAAACTTGCACGTTACTTTAATACGCCAGTAACGCTCTCACCATTAATAATGCTCTGCCTCTCCATCTCATTTCAATCTTTCTAGCCCTCTCTATCATCTTCCATCTTCCATCTAAATGGTTTTTTGTCTAATACTATACTCGAAACAATTTACCACTTGTACTCAAGATAATGTCATTCTTTGACTTTCCTATATGTATCAAGCGAAGATCGCAATGGTAATTACTATAATAATTTTGTTCTATATTTATCAAGCGAAGATCGCAATGGTAATTACTATAATAATTTTGTTTATCTAGCGCTTTTTACCAAAGAAATCACATGCATTTCAAATAAATGTTTGTCAATCTACAATAATCTTATAACATGGTAGTTAATAAAGGTTGAGCAAAGTCATTATATAGGCATGAATTCAACAAAAGTAAACAAAAAGGTGAATGGTTGAAAATAAACAGTAAATCTTCCAAATCGTTCTAATGCAGTTTTAAGTTATTATCTAAATAATATTGTTCAGTATCAATTTATATTGAGCTTAGTTAAAGGACCAAAAGAACCAAAGTAATCTCACATTGTCTTTAAAGTAGGCAACAACTCCTTCTAAGCACATTTCAAAGCTTTCACCATTAGGCGCCCGAACCGATGACTTCTACGCCAATTGTGAACTTGCTCCTTACCAACTATGTATGTGGTTTCTTGCTTGTTTAGACCTTGAAGATCACCATACCTGAATACAAAGAGACGCTAGATTTCAACAAAAGTAAACAAAAAGGTAAGTGGTTGAAAATAAACCGCAAATCATCCGAATCGATCTAATACAGTTTTAGAATTTTTATCTAAATAATAGTTCAATATCATTTTCTATCTAGCTTAGTTAAAGGACCAAAAGAAACGTAGTAACCTCACATTGTCTTTAAAGTAGGCAACAACTCTTTCTAGGCACACTTCTAAGATTTCACCCTTAGGCACCCAAACTAGGCAACTTCTACGCGAATTGTAAACTTGTTCCTTACCAAATATTTCAGCGGCTTCTTGCTTGTTTAAACCTTAAATATCACCATACCTGAATACAAAGAGACAAAAATCATAAATGAGACGAAAAATTATTTTATAAAGCGTGTGATTAGATGAGTAAAAGAAGCAAAGAAGGTACTTTTCGCTAGAATTAGACAGGATTAAACAGAACTTTGATTTTGTTAATCATTTTTTTGTTCACCCATATTATGGCATAGAGCAGGTGTGTGTAAATATGAGTATGCAACAAAGTAACCGATGTTTACGAACCGAATTCCTTGAAAGGTTTGCCTATTATAATCTTCCATTTAATGTGGATGGTCGATTCATCCACGTGTTGAGGAAATTTTTTCCAAAATAAGCATATGTATATAAACATAACAGAATAAGCAATTCAAAATCATAAGAAAACACAAACATATAAAATAAGCATATACATACCCCAACATAGCGTAGTTGAACATGAATCGACCATAAACAAAGATAATCTTTTGGCACCATAAAACCACCAAAATTGAAAACCCAACTCTTGTGTGTGGATCAACAACCCCAAAAGTTAAACCTTCACTCTTAATATTGTTAGCCCGTAATTTAGTGTGTACTTTGTAACCGGCTCAAGCGCACATCTAGAACTATCCAAGACATTGTATTTATTGTGTTGCATCTTAATAATAAGGGACAATTGGGCAATTTGAGACTTCAAGCCCATATTTAGAACTATTCAAGCCCACATCTAGAACTATCCAAACAATTTATGAAGTTTACGGTTGTCGAATTCACCACCATGATCACACTGAAATGAACGAATTTCACACTTGAACTGAGTACGAACATAGCCCGACACTTTTCTCGATCTCAAGACGGTTCGTTCATTATTAATCATCGAGGAGATGCGTTTAAAGTCTCGGGCTCTTGCTTCACCCATGGACTCGTCCTCCTCTATAGTTCTTATGGCCGAATCCGATAATAATTGGCGCCCTTCTTCTACAACACAAGGTAAATCTTGGAAGCCTTGTTTTAATTTTGATAAGGGTACATGTCGTTTTGGTGATTCTTGTCGTTATGTGCATGATGCTAATGCACGAGTAGGTACTCAAACCAACAAGATTAATAAGGGTTAAGGAAATAATGAAAATTCAACTAATGTATTGTTAACTAAATTATTGCAACAATTGGGCAATTTGGGACTTCATGCCACTGTTCCAAACACTTCTTCCATTCCCAGTATGGTTTCCTTTCGTTCTGGCCCAACCGGTAACTCTGGCCCAAACATAGCAGCCGGCCCAGCTTGTCCACCTGGGTTTTCTCCTACAACCCCTACAGCCCAGGCCCACGTTCCATACTATTATTATGCCCCTGGGTCCCATACGGTTTAGCCCATACCAGCTTTGCAGCCCACTGGTCCACCGGTTTTAGGACATGCCCAATCGGTTCAGCCAAGCCCACTCGGCTCTTCTACTAGTTCAGGTCAGGCCACTTTGTTACCTCAAGCTTTTATATTCGGGACGCTTCATGACCCCTCTACAGGTGCGAGCTCTCATTTGAATCATTCTGTTGATAGTTTAAGTACAGTTTTTAATAAGTGTATGTATTTGTCTATTTCAGTTGATGACGGTCATACCATACCCGTTACCAACACTGACCATAGAATTTTGTCGACCCCCTTCAAATCTATTCATCTAAATAATGTCCTTATCACCCCCATATCGTCAAAACTTTAATATATGTTCGTCAATTTGTTTGTGATAATAATTGTACCATTGAATTTGACTCTGTTGACTTTTCTGTTAAGGATTTCCTGACTCGTCGGGTGCTCCTCCGATGTGATAGCATCATGGATCTCTATCCTGTCATGGCACCTTATCCTATCCCGCATTTTTTTCTTGTCAGTCAACATACTTGGCACCAGCGGCTTGATCATCCAGGAAGTGAAGTGCTGCGTCATTTAGTTTCTAATAAAGTTATTTCATGTAATAAAGAGAAACCTCCCATTCTTTGCCATGCTTATCAGCTTGGAAAACACGTGAGGCTTCTGTTTGTTAGTCCTAGTACTTCTGTTACTTCATGTTTTGACATTATTCACTCGGATGTGTGGACTTCACCCATTTCGAGTCTCTCAAGGTTTAAATACTATGTCTTGTTTTTAGATCATTATTCTCAGTTTTTTTGGGTGTATCCTTTGGTTAATAAATATGATGTTTTGTCTAAGTTTGTATTGTTTTGTAATTATGTTCGCACTCAGTTCAAGTGTGACATTCGTTCGTTTCAGTGTGACCATAGTGGTGAATTTGACAACCATAAACTTCATAAAAATTTTGCTGACAATGGCATTCAATTTTGATTTTCATGTCCCAAGACCTCCCAACAGAATGGTAAGTCCGAATGCATGGTTCGCACCCTCAATAATCTCATTTAGACTTTATTTTTTCAAGCCAACCTTCCACCTACTTTTTGGGTGGAAGCCCTCAACACGGCCTCTCACTTACTGAATATTTTGCCTTCCACAGGATCATATCTAATGACATCCCCTTTACCCGACTCTTTAACACAACCCCACATTATAGCCTATTACGTACCTTTGGTTGCTTATGCTACCCTTACCTCTACCCTTCTCATAAGCTTGAACACGTGCCACGCCATCTATTTTCTTAGGTTTTGCGTCTAATCACCGTGGGTATCGGTGTTTTGACTTGAATACACATAAAATAATTATTTCCCGTCATGTTACTTTTGATGAGACTGTGTTTCCCTACGGTTCTCAATCACCCATTTCTGCACCTACCTAAATATTTTTAGATGATGTACCTAATATCCTATTCACTACTTCCCTTTCGCCCACCGTTACAACATTACAAATGTTCCTCAATCTCCTACTAATAACTTAACTGTTACACCAACCCAAGACCCTTTCTCATATCCGGCCCAAACCTTCCACCCAGCCCACGCTTCCCCTTCCATTCAGTAGCTCCCTCAAGAAGCCCAACCCACTCCGGCTTCGGCCCAACTCTCTACCCAAGCCCAACAACAACAAGATAAAGTTATCAGCCCAACCATACCCGCGGTTTCTCATTAATCTCCATCAGTTCTTATACCTGATCCACCTACTAATTAGAACCTTACTTTGGTTCACTCTATGGTCACACGATATCGTGTCGGGTCTAACAAGCCCACTCAGCGTCTTACCTTACATACGTCCTCGATTTCTCCGTTACCTAAGTCCTATCGTAAAGCCTTTAATGATAAAAATTGGCAAAATTCTATGTGTGACGAATATTAAGCACTTATTAAAAATAATACCTGGACTCTGGTACCTCGACCTCCGTAACCTTCATAATACTTTGCTTAATAAATATGATGTTTTGTCTAAGTTTGTATTGTTTCGTACCTATGTTCGTACTCAGTTTAAGTGTGAAATTCGTTCATTTCAGTGTGATCATGGTGGTGAATTTGACAACTGTAACCTTTATAAACTGTTTGTTGACAATGGCATTCCGTTTTGTTTTTCATGTCCAAAAACATCCCAACAAAATGGTAAGTCTGAACGTATGGTTGGGACTATTAATAACCTCATTCGAACCTTACTTTTTTAAACCAACCTTCCTCCTACTTTTTAGGTAGAAGCCCTCAATGTGGTCACTCACTTATTAAACTTTTTACCCTCTACTTCCATTAACAATGAAATCCCTTATACCCGCTTGTTTGGAACTAACCCTGACTATAGCCTTTTACGTACCTTTGGGTGTTTAGGTTACCCTCATCTTCACAACAACCACAAGCTTGAACGACGCGCCACACCTTTAGTGTATCTGGGACAAACTTCAAATCATTGCGGGTATCGTTGTCTAGATTTAAAAATAAATAAGATCATTAGTTATCCTCATGTTACCTTTGATGAGACCGTTTTTACTTATGGTTCGACTCAACCCGCTTAACCACCTACCTATACCTTTTTAGACGACATTCTCGATCTTATCCCATCAACAATTCCTACCAATCCCGCTGTGCAACTCCCACCTGAATCCATCACTCTAATTCATAACACCTGATCCAATACCACCCTACTGCGGTCCAATTACCTACCACGCCCCAACAACTATCACCAGCCTAAGTTCAAACCACCAACAATCAAGCCCACTCACTGCCCTACCTACATCCGTGGTCCAACAACAAACGCCTAGCCCAACTCAATCAGCCGCGACCCAAAATGAACATATGGCTCCATCCCCTATTATAATTCCTGATCCACCTGAAAACCCAAACTCGGACTCAGTTCACTCCATGGTTACTCGTTTCCATTTCGGTACTAATCGTCCCACTGAGCGTCTTAATTTACATGTGTATTCGGTTTCAGTTTACCAAAATCTTATCGTGATGCGTTTAGTGATCCAAACTGGCAAAATGTTATGCGTGATGAATATCATGCACTTATTAAAAACAAAACTTGGACTTTAGTACCTAGACCACCGAATACCAATATTGTGCGTTGTATGTGGCTTTTTCGTCAGAAGTATCTGGCAGATGGCACGCTTAGTCGCTACAAGGCTCGTCTTGTGGCGAACGGTAGTACACAGTTAGAAGGGGTTGACGTTGATGAGACTTTTAGTCCGGTTGTTAAACTGGGTACTATTCAGATAGTCCTTAGTTTAACTACTTCTTGACATTGGCCGATTCATCAACTTGATGTCAAGAATGATTTTTTACTTGGTGATCTTTCCGAGACAGTTTATATGCATTAACCTCCTGGATTTTGCGATTTTGTTCATCCTGATTGTTACTAATAATGACTAGTTATGATAGTTATGTGTCATTAGGACTATAAATACCCCCTCCATACTTCCATGGAGGGGTGAAGCTCACTTTTTTAAAAGTGTGTATGTGTGTTCTCTCTCCAACACATATACTCTTCCTATCTCTTATTCTTTTTACTCTAATAAAATGGCTTTACATTTATTTCACTTTATCCAACCTCTAGATCTGTTTTAATTCCTTGTTCTTGTATGTCATTTATAATCTACAATTGGCATCAGAGCTGTAGGAGTGTATTGTATCATGTGTTTGTTTGTTTCGGTTATTGTTCATTCAAGGGTGTCGGTTACTGTTCATTCATAGTTTTTATTGTTGTTGTTTCTGTCATAAATCTGCTATTATTGTTGTTAGATGATTTGTGGTTTCTTTTATCTGGTTCAGATTTGTTGTTTATGCTTAAAAGACAAATTTAATGGTTGAGACACATCTGGGTTTACTTGTATTTCTTGATGGCGGTTTAAAAAAAACACAGATTCGGATTTTAAGGAAAGTACAACAATGACAGGTAGCGGTTTGACCACCGTGGCAGTTTGCCATGGCGGTTGACCACCGTGGCGGTTTGCCCATGGCGGTTTGGTTAGAACATGTTTATGAAGACTTTTACCATGGTCAATCTAACCAAACCGCCGCCCAAATTTATACTTGGTGGCGGTTTGGCAGTGGATGGTGGTAGCGGTATGGTTAAACCAGCACCATGGTGGGTTGGTCAAAGGTGGCGGTTTGGTGCCATGGCAGTTTGGTGTTCCCACAACCCAAACCGAGTTAACTCGGTTATTACAGAGTTAACCCGGTCAACTCAACGAGTCAAACCCCAAAATAAATGACAGAAATTGAAGTGGAAACAGACTTGACTCAAACCATGAAAATAAACCTAATTACAACAACATCGTTACAGCCACAATACCTCAAATCCAACAACAAATAATACCATTCCCATTTACTGCCTCAACAAATCTAACAAATCCACAAGATTAATCCTATTTCATCGTCACATAAAACCATAACTCCATCTTCTCTCATCCATCAACCAAGACTCGAATGTTAACAAAATTAAATCAAAGATCTCAGATTTCTTTATTTCGTGTTGTACAAAGATTGACATGACCTTACAAAGATCAAACATAAAAACGAAACTTTGTCATAGATCTATGTTGGGCTTAACCCTTTTGATGTTCGAATTGAAAGAAGTACTTATCACAATTACGTCTTAGTATTTCTTTGTTTCGTCTTATGACATACAAAGCAAATACGACCCTACCTGAGACCTCATATAAAGATCTTGAAGATTCGTGATTTATGGAGTTCGATCACTTTGAGCATAAAGGAAATAACTGTTAATGGTTTGGATTGCTTTGCTTTGTTTTGGATTTAAGAAAGGAGTGATTTGATCTTTCTGTTGATGCATCATTTTGTTGACTGGTTTATTTTTTAAGATAAAGAGATAAGTGATATAGGCGTTTGTTTTGAGATGAGGACATAGGGTTTGGATAACATGAGTGAAATTAGGGTAGTAATCTACTCCTATATAAGCCACGTAAAAAGTAAGTGAATTGGGCCCTTATATCTCATACATGAATTGTATTTGGGTTTCTACACTAAATTGGTTTTTCATCATATTACGATGGTAAGTTTATGTTTTGGACGGGGTAAAACTAATGTGTATCTAAAATCTTGATGCTATAACGTTTTTAGCTCAATTTTGGGACATTTAGTAGTTATGGATTAAACCGGGATTAAAATGCTATCATGAGAAATTAAACTAGACAGTGTTTATTCTTTAACGACAATTCAAAAAATAACATTTGTCCTAGTTCAATAATATTCTCGAACAACAACACAACAAACACGATACATAACGCTAAAAAGATCCTACAAAGATTCAATAAATGACAAACGGCTAGAGATTCGGACTACGATGACAAGTGATCACGAAGTTGATTTGGTATCCCTTATTTGACATTGAAGTTGGGTTTTACGAAGGCGCCTACTTATTTCATCATCGAGACTTCCTTCTACTTTCTACTTCTTTTCTTTAAACCCAATCTATCGATTGATGACTTGCTTAAACGTATATAGCTTATGATTAAGACTTGAATTATCTAGTTACCAGCAGTCAGGGGTGGTTGGTTGCAGACCTGGATAACTATCACTTAAAGGAGTTATGTTGTAGTACTCAGTGTCACACGCATAAGTCGATGTGGATAATTTCAAGAGGTGTTGTACTTCTTATACTTTTCCGGTGGGGTATAGAGTACTTATAGATTTAATCTTGCTCCGTTCTTCAATCACAACAGTGCAAGCTTAAGTAACAAATTTGGGGGATTTCACTTCATTTTCAAGTTTGGTATATCGGGTTTACTTCACCAAGTGATCACAGCAATAGCCGACTGAATACGAGGTTGGTAAGTTAGCCAGAGAGTTTAAAGGTTGAGATGTAATCAGAAACTCTCACGGGATTCCAAGATAATGGTACTTCACAGTCTAAGCAAAATTCTCAAAGTTCTTCAACGACATTCATATACAAGACCTTGATTATACCAAGTTTTCTTGATTCTTGCTTCATCTCCTCTATGGTTTCTGAAGACAAGAGGGTAATGCTTTGTTTGGATTTCAAGATTTGTGCTTAAGACAAGAACTTCTCGAATATATGTTCGTACACAATAATGATGCTTCTGAGAGTTCACAACCATCATAGGGGAAAATGTGTACATCTGGGACTTAGTTGACTTTGATGTTACCATGTCAACTTCCAGGGGGAAGTAGTGTATACTACTTTACCAAGTATGGTTTATGAAGTATTCTGCATACGTGAGAAGAATTGTTGCTGATTTCTCGCATGCACCCCCGAACGAATATTCACCAAGCCCTAATGACAAGAAGCAGTGGTCGTTGGTGTGGTTTGACTTCTACAAAATTCCGCTGTGCACGTCAATGACAAGTAGAAGATTGTTCAAGCTACATTAAAGTTTTAGAATCTGCTTAAGATAGGGATGTTGGTTTGGGGGGAAGCTGATTCAGAAACTTCGCCAAAAAGGAGTCTATAAAGAAAGCTTTTCAAGACATGCTGCATGAATTGGGGGGAAGTTAATCCAACTCATGCATACTACAATGGTTCCAGAACAAGTAAAGACAATGAAGATCCAAGCTGGAATACAAGTTTTAAGACCAAGAGAACTCAGAAGACAAATTCAGCTTTGGAAGACTTTATTTAATTGTATTTGTACTTGTTAGGATCATTGTAAGTAATTCCGTTTGTATCCACATATTGGGGGAAGATTGTTAGCCTTAAAATATGGTAACAAACATGGAATTACATTAGTTTATTTATAGCGTGACACATAGGGACTAATAATGACTTGTTATGATAGTTATGTGTCACTAGGACTATAAATACCCCCTCCATACTTCCATGGAGGGGTGAAGCTTACTTTTGTAAAAGTGTGTATGTGTGTGTGTGTGTATTCTCTCTCCAACACATACACTCTTCCCATCTCTTATTCCTTTTACTCTAATAAAATGGCTTTACATTTATTTCACTTTATCCAACCTCCAGATCTGTTTTAATTCCTTGTTCTTGTATGTCATTTATAATCTACACTGATTATGTGTGTTTGTTACAAAGGTCTCTCTATGGGCTTAAATAGCCCCCCCTCCCGAGCTTAGTCTCTGCTGTTTGCATCTTATATTACTCGGGTTAGTTTTTCTCATAGTCGTTGTGACTCCTCTTTATTTATCTATAGACAGGGGACCGATAATGCTTACTTGTTATTCTATGTTGTTGATATTATTCTTGCAGCTTCTTCTAAGAGTTTGTTGCAGCATATTATTCGATCATTACATCAGGAGTTTGCTATGACAGATTTGGGTTCGCTCAATTATTTTTTGGGTATATCGGTTATACGTGATTCTTCAGGATTATTTTTATCTCAGAAGAAATATGCCATTGAGGTTTTTGACAGGGTACATATGGATAATGGTAATCCCAGTCGGACTCCTATTGATACTTAGTCTAAACTGGGAAATGATGGTGATCTGGTTTATGACCTAAGTCTTTATCGGAGTCTTGCAGGTTCTCTATAGTATCTCACTTTGACTCGACCGGATATTTCATATGCAGTTGAGCAGGTGTGTCTTTATATGCATGATCCTCGGGAGCCTCATTTCTATGCTCTTAAAAGGATCTTGCATTATGTTTGTAGTGCATTAGATTATGGTTTTTAGTTATTCTCATCCTCTACTACAGATTTGGTTGCTTATTCAAATGCTGATTGGGTTGGTTGTCCAACTACTTGGAGGTCGACTTTTGTGTTTTTCTTGGAAACAATTTACTCTCTTGGTCCTCTAGGCGTCATCCGACGCTTTCTCGTTCCAGTGCAGAGGCTGAGTATTGTGGTGTTTGATATGTGAGAAATCACATATCCATTTTATATCAAAAATAACCCTAAAAAGATGAAATAATGCAAATTATGCTTGTATATTGTGTATTTTATCTTTTGTGATGTGTAGGTACGGATATTGCAAGAATCACATGAAAAGAGCCAAAAAAACTAGACAAAAACAAACACGAGAACATAAAGAGTACACAAGAGCCAAGTATTTATCAAGCTTGAGTCAACAAAAGTCAACGATGGTCAACCTTGGTCAACTCATGTGAAGACAAAGTCAAGATTGTGGTCCCACTTGATCTATTCTTATTGGGCCACAAAAGCCCATTAAGCTTAAAAGGCCGTTTATCAAATCCAAGCCTAAGTCCTAAACCATAAATATTAAAAGCCCAAAAACCCTATTATCATAACCCTTGGCCCAAATAAACAACCCTTGACCCGACCTAACCCAAATCCCTTACAACCTGGTCAATACCCAACCCACACAATCAAATTGACTTGTTACTGTACATCTTTTACATCAATCTCCCGCCAAAACTAAAAAGAACCCTGCTCCGATTAAACTAGAGGGTTAAACTCAACCAGGGTAAAATCCCCATCTCAACCCACACACGCTCCTCCCACACATGTCAGCTCAACACACAAAACGCATGTCTGCTCACAACAGATTGCCACGCTGGCAATCCGTGTGACATCTATCAGTAGGAAGTAATCTAAGGGTCAAGATCAAAAGGTTTGGAGAGCAAGTAATGATCCAAGGGCTAAGGATTGATGAATGAAGACCTCAACTCACCTCCTCACACAACTAGCACACTCTGAAGACGCTCCTCCTCAAGCTGCCTATAAATAGTGATAGATAGTTAGCTAGAAAATTGTCCCCAATTTATGCATTTAAAATTGGTTTACCATTTTACTTACCTTGTCAATTTACTTATCAGCAATTTACTTTACAATTGTCATTTACTTTTCATTGTATTGTACTCTTTCATTATCAATAAATAAAAATCACAAAAATATTTCCATTTCCATTTCCTTGTTCATTTACTATCAAGTCATTCTCTTCTCACTTAATTCTGTCCGTACATGTTCATTGAGTTACCATAAGCTTGTTTGAGCTTTATAGTTTGAAGTTTGAAGCTGTTCTTTTGGGTTGGAAGCATATGCAATTGGTGAATGGAATAAGCTTGCTTAAGCTTTGGTTTGGAATGGGTTTAATAAGCTGTCAGAATTGGACCTAGGGGTGTTAGGTTAGAGGTTAGGTCTTCATCAAGTTCTATGGACCATTTGTAAGTTCACAATTTACATTTTCTAGTCAAATACTGCATTTGCTTATCATTACTTATTGGTATGCTTATTTCTGCTTTATTATGTTTAATTTGTCTTGCTTAAGTGTTTTATTAATCTGTTTTGCCTTGTGATAGTTAGATCTCTCATTTTCATGCTTGTGCTTAACATTTGCTAAAATTTCATCAATTCTTGCAATAGTGTTAAAAAAACCATTTTCATAAGCTTAACTTCCAAATCAGTTTATTAAGGGGTGTTTGGGACAAGACTAGTACTAACTCTAAGTTAGTACTGGTGGTGTTTCTTACCACTTTTGGTCATTTAGATTTGTTAAAATTTAGCTTTAGTTCATGTTTAAGCAAAATTTAGTCGAGTTTTAGTTCAAAGTTAAGTTTTCAAAGAAATTTCTCACCTCTGTGGTGACAGTTTTAGTTTTAGGATTGATATCTTCAAATTTGAGGTTTAGTGTTAAAAGTTGTGTTAACAAGTTCTATTTGTGCTTTAAAATCAGTCAAACATCTGGTCTTTGAGAATTTGTCAAAGGTTTTAACGTTCACCACTTTTTACCCATCTTAGCATAAATTGTCTAAGTCTTATTAGCCAGTTTCTAATGCAAATTCAGATAGGTAATTGGTAGTTATAGGCTTTGAAATTAAGAGCTTAAGTAGATTAGAAGCTAGATTTTAAGATTATGTGTTTGACTTGAGGTTTAAATTTCAATAGCTTATCTGTTTTTGGGCTTAAAAGTGCCTGTTCAGTTCAAATTTGGCCTGATAGTTCAGATTAAGGTTATTTCTGTTTAGGTGCTTAATTAGAGTTAGAATTGCTTATTTTGCCTTTAGAATTGCTGATTAAGATAGTTTGAGTAATATTAAGCTTTTGGAAGTTGTTTTATCATAAGTTGAGCTTATTAGAGCTTATAGATCAAACCTGTTTAATCTTAGGCTTATTATTTCATTTAGTTGGACTGCTAGCTTATTTTAGAAGTTTATTTTTGATTTCTAAAAGCTTATTCGGTTGAGAGAGTAGATAAGTTCAGTTGTTAAGCTCTTTCAATTGTTATGAAGGTTTTAGAAGTTAAGTAGCTTTTAGTACTAGCTAACAGTTCTAAACCTAAAGTTAGTAATGCTGAGCTTCTTTTGGTGAAAACTTACAGCTTATTTTAGTTTTCTAGATTTGCATATTTAGGTGTTAGGCTTGCTTATTAGGAATTGGTAGTAATTAGTTTTCAGCTTATTTGTTTTAATTTAGCTTATTGAGTCTTTAGTTTACAAACAGTTTTGCCTGTTAAGCATTTTACAATCTGTTAGTTTTTTAAGCTGCTTAATCTAGCTTATTTGTAGTTTTTAGAAAAATTAATTTCACAAAAAGTGCTTATTTTTAGCTTAAGTTTAGTTTTCAAAAAGAAAAATTAAGTAAAAAAAATGATTTTGCAAAAAGGGAAGCCATGGGGGTCGAACCCATGACCTCTCCCTTTGCACACACAAGTCTCACAACACACACACAATACCATCTGCCCTAGGGTCTTTCTTCAACGACATAGTTACACAACTTTATTAATATAGTCATTTTTCAGATTTTGCTTATTTGCTAATTTGCTTATTTTCTGGCTTATCCGTTTAGCACTTTTCAAGTTTCATATTTTTCTTATATTTCTTATTCTTCAAAGTACTTTCTGTAATTTTTTTTAGAATTTTTATAAAATAGTTTAGTATTTTTAATCAATTTATTTCATTAAATCTGTTTTTAATTCGTATTAAATAAAATAAAAACCAAAAAAAATATAATTCTTTTTCTGAAAATTATTTTTAGTCATTTAGGATTTATTAAAATTAAATTTACAATTTTAGGGTTTAAATTTTGATGATTTTGCTTATATGTCGCGTTTTTAATTTCCCGTTATCGTTTTACCTTTAAATTTTTAAGTGCTTTTATTGTTGATTGCTTTTACGTGTTATTGCATAATACTTGTTAGAAATAGGAAACCAAATCAAAACTTTTAAAACCATTCAAATCACGCGATCACGGACTTAACATCGATTCTCAATTCACGCTTCGCCGAGGAAAAACGACCCGGGAGGTTTTTGAGACAACTTTGGTTAAAAGTTTGTTTCTCGAACCCGACAGAAAATACTATACTATACTATAATTGTTTACATCATAATATACTTATATATTTATATATATAGTGTGTTTGACCGTAATCAATTTTTGGCGCCGTTGCCGGGGATGTGTGTTACGACTATCGTGTTTCGTTCGAAGATTAGTGTTTTTGAAGACCCTTCCTCGTGAAGTTATCGTTTTTAATTGTGAATAATTTCTTTTTATTATAAAACCAAAAAAAATCCAAAAATATTTTACTTTCTTATTTTTATTATTTCTTTTTCTTAAGTATTATTTTAAAAATCTATAAATATTCTTCTTTACCATCTTATCCGTTTAATTCTTATTTTCTCAACCCTCTAATTTCGTTTAATTCTTCGACATGTCTTCGTATAACCAACGTGAGTGTGTGGGGTGTGGACAACCATGTGATGGCTTTTATTGTTATCTATGTACGTGCCAGCAATGTGGTGTTAATCTTATAAATGGAATTTGTTTAAATTGCATTTATGGAGATGGAAAGCCAGTCACTTGTTGCGGGTGTGAAGGCCCGTTAAACGGTGGATTTTGTTCATTTTGCGCTTCGAGAGCTGGAAATTCATTCGCTTATGATCCAAATCCGAATTCTTTCAATGATTCTCAAAATCTTTCCGACTACCCTCCACAACCCCAATACCAGACGTATTCTTGTGAGTTATGTGGAAACAATACTCATTATGGTTACGATTGTCCATCTTAAGTTCCATTTGTTTACAATCAGAACCCGTGTTTTGATCAAAACTTTGATAATAATTTCCCACTAACTTCATCAAATTTTTCACAACAATGTCTTTTTTGTGAAAACTGCGAGGGTCCTCATGCGACGTTTCAGTGTCAACCGATGAACCAAAATTTCAATTATTCTAATTCTTTTCGTTTTTACCAAATTGAACCCCCACAGCATTACATCAATAATCTGAATCAGCTTAATAATGAACTTTATACAATGATGGAAGATTTTATGAAAAGAATTAATCAACAACGTGAGCAGGAGGCTTTACTTGTAGCTCAAAGAGAGCAAGAATTACGTGAACAAGAGCAGGCAGCTCAAAAAAGGAAGAACTTTCACCGAACTCCATCTTTCGTCAACTTATTGAAGAAATGTGTGGCACAAAAGTTTGTGAAGAGCAAAAGCAAAATGTGGAAGATACGATGCTAGATTTGCTTTAAATTTTTGGACAAAAAGAGCTTTATTGTATTCATAATAATGTTGATGATTTAATTGAGAGTGCTCTTAATTCTAAACTTCTCTCAATTAATTTGAATTCTCAACGTCTCGATAAGGAAAAGCAGGAAGTTAAGAATATCGTAGAGCAGGCGACTAAATGTAGAACTTCTTTTACAAAGAGTTTATTTTTTTTAAAGGTTATACACAAGGAAGCAGCACTTATTCCTTTGAATAAAACGCCTCAAATTTCTCTGGTTAATGCAATCACACACGACTTACCAACTGAAGAACCTGAGTACTCTCTAAGTATGGGGGACGAGCATCTTAGCACTGTTCTGGAAACAGAATTGGACGAAGTAATAAAGTCTAGTGTTGAGAACCTTGTCCCAATCCCAAGTGAGTCCGAGGTTACTTCCGATAATGAAAGTGAGTGTGATGTTCCCGTTAATGATGAATCTTCTCCAATTTTTACGACTTTCTCAAATCCTCTCTTTGATTGTAACGACGATTTCACCTCTAGTGATGACAAGTCACTTTCTAATGAGGACGTTCCGATGGAAAATTTCAAAATTTATTCGAACCCTCTTTTTGATGATGAAGAAATCATTTCTACTAAGATAGATCTGCATTATTTCAATGTTGAATCTAATCTTATCAAATCTTTGCTTAATCGAGATACTTTGATTCATTCTTCTCCTAAGTTTGATTATCTTCTCGAGGAGTTCTCCAGTGAACTCGCTCATATCGATCCAATTCCACCAGGAATTGAGGAAGCCGACTTTGATCTAGAGGAAGAAATCCGTCTTGTTGAGAATTTGTCATGCGGAAAATGTTGATACGATTATCAAGTCTCCCCCCCCCATCTCCTATCCCCGTCACGGATAGTGACTCTCTTATGAAGGAGATCGATTTATTTCTTGCTTCTGATGACTCGATGCTACCGGGCATTGAGAATGACGATTATGACTCGGAAGGGGATATTCGTTTTCTTGAAGAATTACTTAGCAATGATTCCCCTCCCCTTCCCGAAAATAAGTCATCTAAACTTGATCATTTTAATGATCCATCATCTTCTCGTCCTCCTCCGAAACCATCGGATGTTGAGGTTTGCTTTGATATTAAGCCCGATAAGGGTGTTGTTACTAACAAAGTGGTGGGTGACATTTCTAAACACGATGTTCTTATGCCTAATGTTTTACCCACCTAACCCACCCTTTGTCCAGTGTTTGACCTTTTGCTCCCGTTTCATCGATAACGAGGACAAATGTTCAAGCCATGTGTATTCTTCTCTTATTCTCGTATCTTATGGGACAAAATACTTTCTGATTTTTCTAGAAACCCGATGATGATGTATGGAGGGGACATACCTCTCTTGGATGTCCCGTATCTCTATTTATATCCCCTTGTCCAGGTTCAAGTATGGAGGATCGAGTTAGACCTAGATCGGTTGAAAAAAAAATAGCGCTTTGTGGGCAAGGCACCACTATGCTTATCCATCTTTTTCTTTCTTATTTCTATTGTTAGTGAGGAGGCTTGTACTCTCCCGATTCTTGTTGTTTGTGCTTGTGATTTTTGTAGGATTGACCCAATTTTTTTTTAAAGTACTACTCGTGTTCAGTGTTTGTGTCAACTGTCCACTCGAGCTTCCTAGCCTTTGCTTGCCATTAGTTTGGGGAAATCCGATATCCTTTATTATTATCGACTAACATCTATCTTTTAGCATACTTGATAAACAGTTTAAGATTTTTGTGATACTTTCTCCATGCTCGGATTATGCATTTGACTTTTTGAGTTCTAGTATGAGGTTATAAGCCTTAAGACTAGGAAACATTGAGGACAATGTTTAGTTTTAGTATAGGTAGTATATCTTCGATATGATCTTACCTATCTTTTGCTCATTGTTCTCACGTACCCTGTTTTCCTGCAAAAATTTTAAATTTTTTACATATTATTCAATATAAAAAAAATGATGAAAAATAGAAATTAGTTGATAAAAAATAATAAGTGTTTTGACACGAATGTAGGCTTTCCGTTGGTGAGAACAAAAGTAAATTTTGACCCGACCGGTTTTATATCTTAGCTTTCTCCTTAACGTAAATAGATTGAAATTTGCTAATCTTTTATACAAGGAGCTATAAAACGCAAGTCTAGCTTGAAAAAGTCAAGATTTTGCAAGTTCCCATAATTGATTTTGAATATGCGAAGATCGATTTATTAGGCTAAGCATTCACTAGTTTCTTTCTTAGAAATTTTAAATTGTGAAGAACAAGAAATGATAGAGTAGAATATAAGTTTTGATGCTAAACGTGGAATAGTTGGATTTCTTTAGAGCTCATAAGTGTTAATTGTGGCTTTTTCTCCCATTAGCTTGTTTCACCTTTATATATAATTGTTTAATAAATAGAGTTGTGCGGTTTTTTGGTTAATAATTAGTTCATAGAAGTTTTCTTTAGTTCCTTTGTGATTAAGATGAGTACACATCAGGAATACTTAATTTGGCATACTATATGTATCACATTAATAAATATTTTGCTTATCCCTTAAAGAGCCTTAGGGTATATGGGGTAAGTAAAATTTAATAAGTGAAATTATAGCCTTATTCATTCCTTAAAGAGCCTTAGGGTATATGGAATGGATATTGTTGCTTAATTTTTGTCTTGTTTGTACCTTAAAGAGCCTTAGGGTATATGGTGCAAATAAGATTGGTCCATTTATGTCTTAAAGAGCCTAAGGGTATATGACATGAATGGTGCCTTGCTTAAGTAACCTAATAAAAGCCAAATTTTGGTCGCCTCGATGTGGACTTTAATCTTGATGACATTTGATCTTTTGAAAAGGGCTAGGAACTAATTATTGCGTTTTTAACCGTTACGCTTTATTTTTGGAATTAATAAGTATCGAAATAAAGTCTTAAAGAGCCTTCGGGTATATGACTTAAATAAAATCTTGAGATACAAAATTAGGAATAAGGGAGGAAAAGTAATACACAATTAGCTTTTATGAGTAGTGTTAGCATCATAACTTGTATTTTACAATGATCTTGTTTTTAAGCTTGGCTTGGAGAAGTGAAAGTCGGGGACGATAAATTTATCCATTTGGACACTTTTTGTGCTTTTTGTTCCGTGATCCTAAAAGTTATCAATGAATAATGAAAGCAATACATTATGTCACACATGAATAAGTTGTAAGTTGGAAATTAAGAAAATCATAAAAAATGGAAAAATATTTGAAAAATGGGAAAACGGGGTGTTTTAATACTTGTGATTTATTAACTTTCCCCACAAAAGACTTTGCTACTTTTAAAAGGATTAGTTTGGGGAAGTTTTGGAGTAATTGGTTTTAGAGCATATAACATTGCGTGAGGACACGACAATCACTTAGTTTGGGGAATTTTGATATGTGAGAAATCACATATCCTTTTTATATCAAAAATGACCCTAAAAAGATGAAATTGTGCAAAATTATGCTTGTATATGTGTATTTTGTCTTTTGTGATGTGTAGGTACGAATATTGCAAAAATCACAAGAAAAGAACCAAAAACCGAACAAAAATGAACACGAGTACACAAGAGCCGGGAGTTTTTAGCAAAAGTAAAAAAAAAGTCAACTTCGGTCAACTCACAAGATGACAAAACCTTTAAAAATACCAAAAAGCCCTTAATGTTAAATCAATTTCACAAAAAGTCCCTAAACAATTTACACCGCTAGTCCTTTGTTAGTCCTTAAAACTAATAAGGACTAACGGTTGTTAAGTCCAACATATTAACCTTAACCCTTTAACCTATCCCACTTAACCGAGCCCAATTATACAAAACCGTGGCCCAAAAACCCTTACTAGCCCAAGTCAACTCTTGGTTAAACGCTCAAACAAATATAAAAAAAGAGAAAGAGCGCGAATAGGTGAATTACTATTCACCGTCTCCCCCAAACTTACCCTGCATCAATTAAATGGGTAAAATCCATTCCCTTCACCCTTATTCAACCCACATACGCCTCCACACACATGTCAGCCTCAACCACACAAAAAGCCATGGTCATGCTCAGAACAGTTTGCCACGCTGGCATTCTGTGTGAATTTATCAAAGTCGGGGAAGTAATCTTAGGGTCAGATCAAAAGGTTTGTGAAGAGAAGTATGATTCCAAGGGCTAAGGATTAATGAATGAAGACTCAACTCACCTCCTTCACACAACTAGCCACTCTGAAGGAACGCTACATCCATACAAGTGCCTATTAAGATAGTGATAGTAGTTAGCTAGAAAATTCCCCTAATTTATGCATTTAAAATTAGTTTACCATTTTACTTACATTGTTAATTTACTTATCAGCAATTTACTTTACAATTGTCATTTACTTTTCATTGTATTGTACTTTTCATTATCAATAAATAAAAATCACAAAAATATTTCCATTTCTATTTCCTTGTTCATTTACTTTCAAGTCATTCTCTTCTCACTTAATTATGTTCGTACATGTTCATTGAGTTACCATAAGCTTGTTTGAGCTTTATAGTTTGAAGTTTGAAGCTGTTCTTTTGGTTTGGAAGCATATGCAATTGGTTTTGGTAATTGGTGAATGGAATAAGCTTGCTTAAGCTTTGATTTGGAATGGGTTTAATAAGCTGTCAGAATTGGACCTAGGGGTGTTAGGTTAGAGGTTAGGTCTTCATCAAGTTCTATGGACCATTTGTAAGTTCACAATTTACATTTTCTAGTCAAATACTGCATTTGCTTATCATTACTTATTGGTAAGCTTATTTCTGCTTTATTATGTTTAATTTGTCTTGCTTAAGTGTTTTATTAATCTCTTTTGCCTTGTGATAGTTATATCTCTCATTTTTATGCTTGTGCTTAACATTTGATAAAATTTCATCAATTCTTGCAATATTTGTTCTTCTTTGATTCTGCTCATTTAAGTGTTTAGATCTGTTAAATATGTGATAATCTGGTAATTCATGTTTAAGTGTAAAAAAAACCATTTTCATAAGCTTAACTTCCAAATCAGTTTATTAAGGGGTGTTTGGGACAAGACTAGTACTAACTCTAAGTTAGTACTAGTGGTGTTTCTTACCACTTTTGGTCATTTAGATTTGTTAAAATTTAGCTTTAGTTCATGTTTAAGCAAAATTTAGTCGAGTTTTAGTTCAAAGTTAAGTTTTCAAAGAAATTTCTCACCTCTGTGGTGTTGACAGTTTTTGAGTTTTAGGATTGTTATCTTCATATTTGGTTTAGTGATATTGTTAAAAGTTGTGTTAACAGTTCTATTTGTGCTCTAAAATCAGTCAAACATATGGTCTTTGAGAATTTGTCAATGTTTTTAACGTTCACCACTTTTTACCCATCTTAGCATAAATTGTCTAAGTCTTATTAGCCGGTTTCTAATGCAAATTCAGATAGGTAATTTGTAGTTATAGGCTTTGAAATTAAGAGCTTAAGTAGATTAGAAGCTAGATTTTAAGATTATGTGTTTGACTTGAGGTTTAAATTTCAATAGCTTTTGTTTTTTGGATTAAAAAGTGCTGTTTCAGTTCAAATGTGGCCTCATAGTTCAGATTAGGGGTTATTTCTGTTAGTGCTTAATTAGAGTTCGAATTGCTTATTTTTGCTTTAGAATTGAGATAAGATAGTTTGAGTAATATTAAGCTTTTGGAAGTTGTTTTATCATAAGTTGAGCTTATTAGAGCTTATAGATCAAACCTGTTTAAGTCTTAGGCTTATTATTTCATTTAGGTGGACTGCTAGCTTATTTAAGTTATTTTTGTTTCTAAATGCTTATTAGGTGGAGAAGAGTAGATAAGTTCAGTTGTTAAGCTCTTTCAAAAGGCGTTTCAAGGTTTTAGAAGCTTAAGTAGTTAGTACAAGCTACAGTACTAACCTTAGTAGTACTGCTGAGCTTATTTGGGTGAAAAATTACTGCTTATTCAGTTTTCTAGATTTGTTATTTAGGGTTAGCTTGCTTATTGGAATTTGGTAAGTAATAGTTTTCAGCTTATTTGTTTTAAATTAGCTTATTGAGTCTTTAGTTTCAAACAGTTTTGCTTTGTAAGCATTTTAAAATATGTAAGTTTTTTAAGTGCTCTTAATTAGTATTTGTAGTTTTTAGAAAAATTAATTTCACAAAAAGTGCTTATTTTTAGCTTAAGTTTAGTTTTCAAAAAGAAAAATTAAGTAAAAAAAATGATTTTGCAAAAAGGGAAGCCATGGGGTCGAACCATGAACCTCTCCTTTGCACACACAAGTCTCAGACAAACACACACACAATTACCATCTGCACCTAAGGTCTTTCTTCACGACATAGTTACACAACTTTATTTAATTATTAGTCATTTGTAGATATTTGCTTATTTGCTAATTTGCTTATTTCTGGCTTATCCGTTTAGCACTTTTCAAGTTTCATATTTTTCTTATATTTCTTATTCTTCAAAGTACTTTCTGTAATTTTTTTTAGAATTTTTATAAAATAGTTTAGTATTTTTAATCAATTTATTTCATTAAATCTGTTTTTAATTCGTATTAAATAAAATAAAAACCAAAAAAAATATAATTCTTTTTCTGAAAATTATTTTTAGTCATTTAGGATTTATTAAAATTAAATTTGCAATTTTAAGGTTTAAATTTTGATGATTTTGCTCATATGTCGCGTTTTTTTAATTTCCCATATTATCGTTTTACCTTTAAATTCTTTAAGTGCTTTTTATTTTTTGAATGATTTTTACGTGTATTTGATATATTGTTAGAATAGGAACCAAATCAAAAGTTTTAAAACCATTCAAATCACGCGATCACGGACTTAACATCGATTCTCAATTCACGCTTCGCCAAGGAAAAACGACCTGGGAGGTTTTTGAGACAACTTTGGTTAAAAGTTTGTTTGAACCCGACGGAAAATACTATACTATACTATAATTGTTTACATCCTAATATACTTATATATTTATATATATAGTGTGTTTGACCGTAATCAGTGTTGTCAATGCTGTTGTTGAGACTTGTTGGTTGCGTAATTTATTGCGTGAGTTGCATACTCCTTTGACTTTCGCTACGCTGGTCTATTGTGATAATGTCAGTGCTATTTATTTGTCCTACAATCCGGTTCAACATCAACGTACGAAGCACATTGAGATTGATATACATTTTGCTCGTGATTTGGTTGCTGCTGGTTAAGTTCGAGTGCTTCATGTACCTTCTCGTTATCAGTTTGCGGATATTTTCACCAAGGGATTTCCGTTAGCTTTATTTGAAGAGTTTCACTCTAGTTTGAGCGTCTGGTGTCCTCCCGCTCCAACTGTGGGGGAGTGTTAGCCCGTAATTTAGTGTGTACTTTGTAATGGGCTCAAGCCCACTATTTGACCTAGTTTTTAGTAAAGTAATGGTCATTAATATTCCCAAACCTTTTGTTAGTCCATTAGATATCAAGTCCGGTCCATGGAAGCCTACCTAAACACCATGGCCGGCTCTAGTACACTATATAAAGCCCTCTCCAAGTGTGGAGAGGGTGTTGCTCATTTTCTTATCTTATGTGAAGTAACCATTTTTTCCTAGTTCTTTCTCCCTTTAAACTCATATCTCTCTCTCTCTAGAAATCTCACCAATTCGTGTGTATGTATATGATGTGATAAGGCTAACATGTGGTATCAAGAGCCAAGGGGGTGTTTTGTATTTGTGTTTGCTTATTTGTGCTTATTGTCGTAGCTTATTTCTAAGCTTATTTCGTCCTTGTGTTTGTTCATAAGGCCACAGTTTAGTTTCAAGGTTTGGTGTTGTTTGTGGTGGTGTAAGATTATTCGGGAGCTTATTTAAGCTTATTTCAAGCTTATTGTGTACTTATAAGCTCACGGCTTAATTTGGTTTTTTGGCTTATTTGATAAAAAGCTTCATGCTTTATCTTTCTAACCAAATCTAGCTTAGTTTTATTAATTCATGGCTTATTATGTGCTTTTAAGGCCACAGCTCATTTTGGTTTAGCTTATTTGTTTTAGTTCAAAGCTTATTTGTTAGTCTTAAGGTTCTTAGTGGCGGTTTGGTAAAGGTTTGGACAAGTTTTGTACTTGTTTTTGTTTGGTAGTCGAATTCTAGCATAAGAACAAAGCTTGTACTACTTGTGGTCCTAAACATTGAAAGTGACATTCCTGCAGCGGTTTGACTTTTATACGCAGCGGTTTGGCACTCTTGTGGTAGGCAACGGTTTGTTAAGAACCATACAGGTTTGATTACAGGTTGCTAGCGGTTTAACTATTTCATTGTTTGATTAAAATGAAACTCTGCCCAAATTAAAACTAGACGATGGTTTGGTCTTTGCTTGATAGCGGTTTGGTTTCTGTTAAGTCAGCGGTTTATGACTTTCAAATAGACAGCGGTTTGTCCTTTACATTGGCTGCGGTTTACCAGATGCTTGCCAGCGGTTTGTTTTTGAATCTGGAAGCGGTTTGATCAACCTTATTGCCAGCGGTTTGTCAACTATTTTGCCAGCGGTTTACTTAAAACTACTTGGCAGCGGTTTGCTCTTACAGGCAGCGGTTTGACTTACCCTTTTGCAGCGGTTTGTCCATGTCAATTTGCCAGCGGTTTATCCTTTTAATAATGGCGTTTGTACCATTTCTTGGCAGTGGTTTGTTCACATTTTGTGCCAAAGGTTTGTTCAATTTTGGTAGCGGTTTGCTTGTCAATGGTTTAAACTTGGCAGCGGTTTAAGGACATTTCTATACTTATACAAATACCGTGACACAAACTTGGACAATTATTTTTCTAAGACTACTAAACACTATCATGACAAGTTAGACTAGACGATGTTTATCCGTTAACGACAATTCAAAACATCATTTGTCCTATTTTAACAAAAAATCACGAACAACAACACAACAAACACAATACATTACACCAAAAACGATCCTTATCAAAATTTACCTTCACTCTTAATGGCTATTATTGAATTTTAATAACTACAGATTTTTGTACGATACTACTTAGTTGAGATTGAAGTTATTTGGGGATTTTTTGCTTCAGTCTCGGGTTTGTTTTATCAGGATTTATTCATCTGTAGTCATCAATATTAGCCTATAGAATTGATAAAGGGATTTAGATCGGGTTGATCAAGAGAGATTTGTAAAGTGAGTGCCGACATCTTCTCACAGAATATTGCTTATGCAATCACGGGTTATGAAGCTAAGTAAGCGGTTCCAGTTGGCATATGTTGTACACATGAGTAGGATGATTCCTTAGTTTGTCATCATCCTAGAGGGAGAAATGTGTACATCCGGTACTTAGTTATTTTTTATGTTACCGTTTTGATGTTACAATTTCAACTACATAGCGGGATAAATTGCTTTCACTAGGGACTTAGTTGACTTTGGTGAAACAATTTAAATGGGTACATATGGGATTTAATTGACTTTGATGTTACTGTTTTTACTACATAGAGGGATAAATTACTTACACTCAGGACTTAGTTGACTTTGGTGTAGCAAGTCTTACCATGTCTTTCCGGGGGGCGAAAAGTGCATTTTCGGGTCTTAATTGATTTTGGTGCTACGTTTTCGACTTTGGAAAAGGGAAAGGGATAAAGTGTGTACTTTAGGCTGAATTCAATCAAGACTAGAATGCTCCTAAGTGAGACAATGTTGATGATATCATCCTTCTCACAGAATTCTTATCAGTCTCAGGGATGTCAGTTTGGGAGGGAGCTGATGAAAATAGAGCCTACTAGTTGAGAGGGAGTAAAAAAACTCAACTAGATACTGCATAAGAAGTTTAGAGCAGAATTCATATCAAGGATAAGGGAACTTCAAGGATGACAAATGAGAAGCAGATTCTTAAAAACTTCGACATGACCAGAAGTGCAAGAAAATGAAGTTTTTCAAGACATGCAGCTAATTCAAAAACTTTGATATAACTAGAAGGGTATGAAGAAAGTTTCTGAATACATGTGAAGAAGTTATGAGTAGAAATCCAATCAAGACTGAGATCATCGGTAGATAAAACTTCTAAGTCATCCTCAGCAGTATGTTTACAGTGTGTTCGTCTGTAAGCTAAAGAAATAAAGCTGGATTATTCAAGTATTTCAAGGTCGCCAAAGACAATCTCAAGGAATACTAGACTTCATTCGTATCATTTTACTTTATTTTTTCTTGTAGGAAACATTGTAACCAATTCACATGTGACACCATCTTTGAGGAAGATTGTTAGCATTACTATTTTGTAAAGCTGACGTCTTACACGTGAATTGGACTAGCTATAGACACTGCGTGTAACGCATGTGGTATTATTGTATAAGTGGGATAGTTAGAATGTATTAGGTATATAAATACCCATCATGACTCTCCATGTGGGGTGTGGAGTTCATTTGTATTTTTACTTTCTCTTTCTA
Source organism: Tanacetum coccineum (assembly GCA_026074375.1). Classification (NCBI taxonomy): domain Eukaryota; kingdom Viridiplantae; phylum Streptophyta; class Magnoliopsida; order Asterales; family Asteraceae; genus Tanacetum; species Tanacetum coccineum. Next base: position 429 of record BQNB010076276.1, on the reverse strand, counting down.
ATCAAATATTCTCTAAGTTCTTCCACCCTCTCTACTTTCTCTCACTAAACACAATGGTTCATCTTATGTATTTTGATCAATCCTGACCCCCCCGAATAAGGTGTTTTGATCCGCGTAAAATGGCCTATGCTTACCCATAAGCCAGACTCATTTTACCACCCTGAATAGAAAATGGCCTTAGGTTATCAAAATCCTTTTTATCTCAAGCAAGCTTAGCAGAAACAACAGAGTTTGTATAATGGCAAAGTGTTATTAGAAAAGCATGATCCTCCTGTTGTGTATGATTCGGAGGAAACAATGCAACTTGCTCAAGAGAGCCGTTTAAAAATGAAACAATTGAACAAAGAAATAAAACTGGCAAATTATGCAAAGATTAATCATATTTTAGGCGTTTTTGTTCCTCAAACGGCCAAATCACGAGAAGAGTTA
>BQNB010076275.1:0-31205 GCA_026074375.1 Tanacetum coccineum | reverse complement strand
AACTGAGCAACACTAGCGGTATTAATCAAACCAAGCACTTAGCGACGTTTTTTTCAAAAACCCTAGAAAACTTTACCCAAAACGATTTCTTGAAAAATTGGCCAAAATCCCAAAGAAGTTTTTGGAACATCTAGGTAGATCGAGAGCCACGAGGCTCTGATACCACATGTGTATCCCATTCAGAAGGTAAGCTCCTTAAAAATTTTACATTTAGATCTTCTGGAGGAGTAACCACACCCAAAATTGCCAATCTACTAACAAGCCTTTGAAGCCTGTTAAAGATATAATCAAGTGATTCTAAGCTTGAAGCATTAAAGTTTTCATATTGTTGTTTCAACAGAGCCTTCTGTGTCTTCTTTGTTGCTTCATTCCCTCCAAATCGAGCTTTAATTGCAGCAAACATTGATTGAGCATCAACATACTGGTCAAAGGTAAGTTGATGTTCATTGGGCAGTGCCATGAGCAGTAGACTTCTTGCCTTTACATCATTCTTTTTACACGTCTTTTCTTCAGCAGTAGAAGGCACAGTCATCTTTGTTCCTGTTGATGTACCAGATTCTGTTGGTGATGTTACAGGAATAGGTACCCATGAATTCCTATTCTCTATGACCTCCCATAGAGCATAATCCTAGATCTGAAAATACTGTTTGATCCTGATCTCCCACATCTCATACTCCCCGAGTTTGAGCATGGGAAGCTTAGCCAAAGCATTGTTCTGAGTATTCTCTAACTCCATTACTTCTAGATTAAAGTTTCTCAAAGTACAGGCTCTGATACCACTTGTTGATCCCACACCTTGATCGATTCTTTACCTTGTAAAGTGTTTGCTACCTTGGATGAATCCAAAATAACAATAGTTGAGACTTTGTTTGTAAATCAAAGTATATGCGGAATCTACACTTTGATAATCTAGAGGTATTTATCAATGGAACAGTACCAAAACAAAGAACAATGAACAAAACACAAACTGCTTCAATATTATTGATAATACGAGTACTCTTGATTAGTACTAGGGTTACAAACCTTGAAGCTATTTTTTCTCTAAGATGTATCTCTATCTCTTAAGCATAAGCATATCCTAAACCTTAACCTAGGATCTCCTTTTATACAAACAAGGAGTCCTTTACAAGATAACTACCGAACTTTTAGGATCAAATATAATTATATTTAAATACAAATCTAAAAGATATACATTCCTTATTTATTTCTTTGCATCCTTATCTCCAAGTCAGCAGCTTTGACCATCAGCAGTATTAATCTTTCCTCTAGCAGTATTAACTAACTCGGGCAGAACTAAGTTTGTACTGGCAGTACTAACTCCATTAGTACTGTTAGTTATACCTTAGCAGTATTAAATCTTGTGAAGATTTATTCCCAAAATAATTAAAAGAGTCAAGTATCATACGTTTGCTTTCGGTTACCGACCTTAAAATTGACAGATGTCACACACATGAACCTCTTTTTCCATTTTGTGAAATTTTCCACCTCTAGTAGAGGAGCAACATTTAACTGGCCACCCCTATATTCAAGAGTCTATGGTACTTTTGTTGCCATGGTAATAGGATCTTGATTTTAAAAAGCTTTTGAATAGTTTAAAGAACTTTTGAAAAGATTTTACAAACTAGAATTAGGTATCTTGATTTTTAATGCTTTTGATTAGTTTTAAAGAAATTTTGATATAGATTTTTATACAAACTAGAAGGCTCATAGTGTACGTTATTGTTGTTCCTTCTTGAATGTGATTTATAATGATTCTATCAAGTTTAGCTATTCACATTTTCATAACAGGAAACGTGAGTTTTGTACATATATTTATATATATAATTTAATAAACTAATCATATTCCATAGCAACAAAGTGAGTTTTAAACAAATATATAAAACACTTATAAATAACAAGTTTAAAACACACAGAAGTACTTTTCAACGTATATGTTCTTATTAGAATTAAATAAATAATCTATGACACACCTTGCTTGCGGAATAGCAAGGTGGTTGAATGACAATTGAGGTGTTATCTCCTTCGAACTTAAACTCTTAACCAAAGTTAAAAGAGTAAGAAAACAAAGTACTTGACTAGAACTGAAGCTTCAGCTTCAGCAGTTCTGTTCAATTTTTTTAAGAGATACGAGAGCTCTTCAATCCGTTTTGCATTAATTTTAAGAGGTAGCTCTTTACTCTCAATATCTATTTCCTTTTATAGGCAAAGGGATTAGGGTTTACAAATTTAACATAGACTACGTGGTAAGCATTAAATGGGTGGTTGAACTACCATTTAATGCACGCTTGCTTTCTTGTACTAGGTACAGTCCTTTAAGAAAAAAATTTGTACTTCTATACCAACTTTAGAAGTTACTTTCCCAAGGAGATCTGCTTTATTCTTTTTGACATAAAGCATATCTTTTTCCCACCTTGTAAACCTTTTAGAAGTAAAACATTTCATTTTAACTTTTGTTAAGGAGATAGACATCGTCCAGCTTGGAATTGTCAACCAAGCTGGATTGAAGCTCTTACTAAGGTCTTCTTCAGTTTCTGCACCACCTCATAAACCGAAGTTAAGATAATCTTGATCTTCTAAGTACCTGAAGAACTGGAGCTGAAACTTTTCTTTAGCGTCTCAAGCTAAACACTCCTTAGCTTGACTTATACTTAAGGGATTTTATGTTTAAATCTACTGAAAGACTAAAGGGCTCAGGAACTGAACCCAACACTTAATAAGAGTTTGCCCGAGCTTAAGTCACCTCCTTCTGTAAAAGATGATAGGATCAATGAAGCTAGAGTTCTAGATCCGGTTAGGTCTCGGTCATTAGATGCTAATGCTTCAGAGCCAAGTTATCCTAAAAGTGTAAAAGAAGCTAGAGGTCACCTAATTGAATAAGTTAATGGTGAGTTGAATGAGAAAACACTTAGGTCTAAGACAAAACAAGCTTATGATTTGTTGATCCCAATAGAATAGGCATAGATATTGTTGCTTGTATAAAGTCCTCAAATTTGTATTGACATAAATCCAAATACAACCATAATGTCTTAGTATACTCTTTGACTTATTGAATATCAAGGACTTCATGTGGAATCTAGTCATGTTACTTTAGCAGAATTTTCTATGATAATTTGAATGATATAAGATATTAGAATTATCAAAATACTGTTTACCAAACTTTCAGCCTCTATTCTATTTCTTGTATACTCATTTATAGTGTTTGGTGATAACAAAACATTTGAAGATAGTATTGGTTATCAAAACGCAACAGATTTTTTCTAGATATCGATATCTATACCTTAGGACCTCATGTTAGATCACTATGTGTCATAAACCGGGCCTTACAATTTTTTACTCAAATTATCATGATCTTGTAAACAAATATCTTATTCGTATCTTTTTCATAAATATATCATATCTTTCATTAAGATATCTTAATCTTTTCTCTGAGTTTAGTCTTTGATCTCTTCTATGTCTAGCATAAACTCTTCAGAAGTTGTAGTCTTTAAGCAACATCGTCGTAAATCCTCTTATAGCAGTTTGTAACTTTCACACAACAACAGTTGTAAACTTTTTATCCTGAAACCTAAATGTGTACATGCAAACATTAATCTACTTAGAAGTTTTCTTCATCTCTTTCAATCAGTCTAGAGTACTAGTTACACTAGCTGTTGTAACTTGCTTGTAGTAAAATATTCAATACCTAAATACATAGCCATCACTATTATTAGCTAGTAGTATACTTATACCAGCAGTAGTAACTAGCCCAGTACTATTTTCATTAGCAATCGTAACGTACCCCCTCCCCAAAACTAGGGGCAGTACGTTAATAGCAGTATAATATACAATAGCATTAGTATCTTACACTAGCACAGTAGTAACTTAGCAAGTACTAATCCTACTTACTCATATTTTTCATTAGATTACTAACAACACTAATTTCTACTCTAGCGTAGTAAATAATACCTTAACAGTCTCTAACTTCATCTTAGTAGTAGTAACTTCCAAACAGCATCAAGAGGCTTTTAATCCCAATAATTCTCTCCTAAACTTGATCTTTATCTTCAAAATCATCAAGTTTCTTTATTGAAAGCTTCATTAATCACCAGGAGGATGCTTCCAAACACTTCACTGTTTCTTGAGCTGCTTTGTCATAAGCTTAAGAAGCTGATAACACGCTTTATTCCAATAATCAGATTTCAGCTTCTTATTCAGCATATCAGTGATTGTTGCAGGTGTAAGGGGATATCTCTTCTTTACTAGCATATAGACATGCATATCTTCAAACCTCACAAAGTGTACTCTATAGGAATCATATAGCCTCTAAAGCAATACTTTCTTTTCGTGTAAACTCCTCCATACTTCATCTTCTATATGATGTTCAAACATAGTTTTTAGATCACCTCATAGCACTCTTTCATAGCCTTCTTCTGGCCTTGTATTCCTATGCTTAGCTTTAACCAACTTCCATAGATTTTCCAAGTCTTCTCTGTCAAACTCTTTAAGCAGTTGACTAAACAATAAGTATGTCTTAGCACTTCCATCAGCTCTCATTATTTCATAATAGCCATTCCTTCCTTTTCTATGAATCTGGAAACCTACAATGGGTGCAGGCTTGGTAGCTAGGGGTATAACATCAATTGCAACATCATCATCTTGTACAATCTCAAAGCATTGTTTAAGATCTTCTTTCTCTTTATCATCTTCCATTTTCTGTTTCTTTGTTACCTCTTGTTCTACCTCTTCTCCTGCTCTTTTAGAACTACTCTCTTATGCCATCTCTGCTTCAGCTTTCTTTGAGCTTTCTTTTACCAACTCAATATCCATATCAACAAACATGTTTACCCTTGTTATGGATTTATCAAATAACTTTTGAATTTCTGCAAATGACTTGTTCTTCAATTGACTTTGCTTGTAACCAGCCATGTGTTTCAGATAAGTTGACATTGTACTTTTCTTTTGTTCTTTAGTTGGTGGCTTGTTCCTCTTTTCTTGAGCTCTTAATGCTGCAAAATGTTTCTTTCTCTTCTCCAAGAGTTCTACAAACAATCTTGCCTTCTCTTCATCTGTTAAATTTTCTTGCTCTCTTGCTTGCAATCTTTCAGCCAATAACCTATTAGCCTCTATCATTGCTTGCACATTATCCTATGAAATGTTGGCTTCTTTAACTTTCTCAGCCTTCTCTCTTACAAGTATTGCTTGTTCTTCTTCTTCAGCTTGTAGCTTGAAAGCAAGTTCTTCATCAAGTCTTATTGGTTCTTTCTTCTTCGAAGGCTTCTCAAGTTTAATCATCTTAGCTTTGCCTTTATCCTTGATGTTTGAAGGTATTAGTGTTAGTGTTGTTCTTGTTGTAGATTCACCAGGGTCTCTAAAATTAATGCTTTTAGCTTTGGGTATTGTTGAAGGTGCTGTTGTGCTTGTACTCTGCACTGGCTCTTATACCACAACCTTAGGTTTTGCACTCCTTAATTCAGCCAAAGTGAGATCAACTTTAGTGATAGCAGTTGTTGTTGTGGTGGTGGTAGTAGCACTAACTTCAACACTAGTAGTAGTAACTACTTCACCAGCAGTAGTAACTGGATCAGCAGTACTAACCTCCTTCTCAACCACATCCTGTCCTGCAAACACTTCTTCACCATCAAGAACACTTATGTCAAACACCAAATCATCACCATACCTCCCCTGAGTCTCATCAACTAAAGTAACCTCTGCATCTTGGTCAATGTCAGTAATTTTCCTCCTATGTTTGGATGCACCCTCCTGATTACCCAAACCTTCATCTTCAGAGGAAACAACTTGTATAGATCTACCAACCTTGAATAGTCTTTTGAGCTTGTGAGTTCTTGACCCTCTTTTCTTTTCTAACCTCTTGACTCGTAACTTCAAACTTGAAATCTCCTGTGCTTGAGCAGTCTTAGTATTTTCCAAGTCAATGACTCTCTATTGCAATTTGGTACAAATTTCCATCAAATCATTGAGTTTCAGACTATCCTCACCACTGAGCAGTAGATTATTCGAATGTGTAGGTACATTTTCCTCATTGGCAGCCTCATCTGCTATAGGCTCTGTAGGACCACTAGATTGAGGAATCTCAATGTCTTTTCTTTTTGGCTTCCTTGGTTTTTGTTTCTTTTGGGGTTTAGATGTTGATGGTTGAGTAATAATAGGTGTGAGATAGGGATCAGTAGGATTAGCTAAACCTTCACCCATTTGTTCCTGAGATTGAACCATCATGGTTGGAAATAAAGGTGTAACTCTTCCAGAAAAACCTTTCCTTTCCCTCTTTATGTTCCCAAATATCTTCTTAGTATAAGAGGGGGTAACATAAATTCTTTTATGATTTGACATATCACCAGCTTGTTGATTCAGAAAGACTTGCACAAACCTTAGATACATTAGAAATTTGACACTACTATCCACATTCTTCACCATACTTTCAAAGATATACTTAAAAAAGTTAAATTTCTGGTTTGTGGCTAAGCAGATTATTGCAGAGGCCATAGTACTACTAAATTTGTTCTATGGAGTAGACTTAGCACTTAGGCATTGCTGAATAGTATGAATCAAAAACTTCCATTGAGGAGAAAATAAAGCCTTGTAAAATGTAAGTTTCTAAGAAGGTTTTTCATACCCCATCAAAACAAGTTGCTAAAAAATATCAGCACTGGGTAGACATGCAATTTTTTCAGCATCTTCCAATTGAAGATCTCTTCTTACACTTGTCTTAGTGATGATCACTTTCTTTCATCCACTATGGCTTGTAAATGAACTTCTCCATTAACAGTTTTCACCTTTGCAGTAGCCCAAAATTGTTGAACGCACGAAGTATATATTGTAGGATTAACAGTTAAAGCATATCTTATATAACTTGCATTGAGAAAATCAACAATTTGTTCAAACCCCTCACTTTCAGCAGGTTTATCTAAAAAAGCGACAAAATTGCGTGTATCAACAAACGGTAGGGTCGTCATTGTGTTGGGTTTTGATGATAGAGGATGAAATTGAGTTAAGGTTTATGGTATGAAATATTGAAATCTATTAAATGATTGAGTGAAACCCTTAATCGAAGTATTTATGAAACTACCCTCAACAGCATTAACGTTCGCTAGCAGTTGTAAGTTATGCCTAACAGCATTAACTTTCAACTAGCAGTAGTAAGTAACCCAACAGTAGTAACTTAGCAGTAGGTTAAGCCTAGTAGCATTAACTTTCAACCAGCAGTAGTAAGTTATGCCTAGCAGCATTAACTTTTTCTAGCAGCAGTAAGTTTATGCCTAGCAGCATTAACTTTGAATTACCAGCATTAACTCCAATTCCTTTCTAATCAGCATTTCCATCATCAAATTAATATTTTAACTTAAAAATTCTCTCTGTCTGTTTTTGATTTCTCTTAATTCTTCTAGCTCACATTTCTCTCTGTCTGTTTTTGATTTCTCTCAATTCTTTTAGCTCATAATTCTCTCTGTCTATTTTTGATTTCTCTTAATTCTTTTAGCTCACAATTCTCTCTATCTGTTTTTAATTTCTCTCAATTCTTTTAGCTCACTAAATCACTCTATCTGTTTTTATCACATATCTCTCTATCTATTTTTAATCTCACTAATTCTCTTTATTCTTTTACCTCACCATTTTCTTAATCAAGACTTTAAATATTTAGCATTTCAATACTAGCAATCAAATATTAATATCTACTTACATCAAATGCTTTTGTAAGCAAATCTGCAATATTCTTGTCAGTGTGAATCTTAATCATTTGAATTAGCTTCTTTTTATTGGAATCTCTGATGAAGTGATGTCTAATCTCAATGTGCTTTCTTTTTTAATAAAAAACAGGGTTCTTAACTATGCATATAGTACTCTCATTATCAATATAGATCTTTGTATGCATAAAGTTATACCCATAATCCAGCAATTGATTTGGAATCCAAAGCATTTGGCCATAGCAACTTGAAGCAGCTACATATTCAGCCTCTATTGTGGAATTAGCAACCACAGTCTGCTTCTTGCACTGCCATGAAATCAATCTACACCTTAGGAATTAACAACCTCCTGTTGTAGACTTCCTATCTAAGCTTGCTCCTGCATAGTCACTGTCAGTATATGCCACCAAATCAAAAGGTAAATCTTTAGGATACCAAAGGCCCAATTTAGGTTGACCTTTAAGATATCTAAAAATTCTTTTCACAGCATAAAGATGTGACACTTTAGGGTTAACTTGGAATCTGGTACATACATATACAGCAAACATTATATCTGGTCTTGAAGAAGTAAGATACATCAATGAGCCAATCATTGATCTATACATGTATTCATCTACATATTCACCATCTGCATCTTTGAACAAAGGCTTATGGGTTTCAATGGGTGTGTTTGCTGTTTTGACATCACTAAAGCCAAATTTCTTTAAAATCTTAGTTACATACTTGTCTTGGCTTATAAAAATCTCATCTTACTTCTGCTTCACTTGCAGTCCTAGGAAGAATGTGAGTTCACCCACAGAACTCATCTGAAACTTCTTATGCATCATCTTTTCAAACTCTGTGCATAACTTCTTCTTTGTAGACCCAAAAATGATATCATCTACATATACCTATACTATCAATATATCACCTTGGTCCCTCTTGATAAATAAAGTTTTGTCTATATGTCCTCTTTGAAACCTATTTTCTAACAAATAAGTAGACAAGGTCTCATACCACGCTCTGGGAGCTTGATGTAATCTATAAAGTGCCTTTTTTACTTTGTATACTCTGTCAGGGAAGTCTGGATCTTCAAATCCTGGTGGTTGACAAACATAGACTTCCTCTTCAATCTTTCCATAAAGAAAAGCACTCTTGACATCCATCTGGTACACCACAAAGTCTTTTAATGAGGCATAGGCTAAGAATAGCCTAATTGCTTCAATTCTGGCAACAGGGGCAAAAACTTCATCATAGTCAATCCCTTATTTTTGTGTGTACCCTTGAGCAACCAATCTTGCTTTGTTCTTTATCACAATGCCTCTTTCATCCTTCTTATTCTTGTAAACCTATTTAGTGCCTATGGCCCTTTTGCCATTTGGTAAATCTACTAGGGTCCAAACCTTTTGTAATTTGAATTGTAGAAGCTCATCCTGCATAGCTTCTATCCAACTTGGATCCTTCAATACTTGGACTACCTTCTTGGGTTCTTCTTGCGGTTCACATAATTCCTAGTATGCTTTTCAGTGACTAAAGTGGAAAGTTAGTTTTTAAACTTGTTTAAAATAATGACTATACCCAGTGTTGCATGATACTCCCTAAATTAGACATAGTTGATCAAGTTATGTCTAATTGAGGTCTAATGATGCAACCACTCAGACTAGTCGACTAGTTTCATGTTCGGTGTTTTTAGAAAAACAAAATCATTTTGGTTATAGTTCAGATTTTTACTTTTGAAAAACCTGCGTTCTCTATAACCTTAGGCTCTGATTACCAATCTGTCACACCCCACCAAGGCGGAACCGCAAGGTGTAACATATTAATAAACATCACACAAGATGATAGATAAAACACCATAAATGAATTAAGGTAAAAGAAGATTAAAATTACATCATTTCCAAGTACAAGATCAAAAAGTACAAATGAAAATAGCTTGAAAGAAAGTAGACATCTTGAACATGTCCAATTGCAATGCACTCAGTTTCCACTTTATGAATGTCACCTAAAAAACATGATAAAAATGGTCAACTATCAAAATAGTTGATGAGCTCATCGGATTATGTACCCAAATGGTTTTATTATAGATTAGATGTCCAAACATAGTTCCCAATTCAATATCAAGTTGCCAAAACATGTCATGAATCCAATTGATTCAAATTTCCAAATACAGTTCTCGTTAACGTAATATAAATCAATGTATATGTATGCTATAATGTTTATGCGAGGCACTACTTAAACGCATTTAGCCTTTCAGTTCTGAGTTCCATTCACCTAGTGTAGCAACCTTACACTAAAATAAGTTGCAAGTTCGACAAGTGTCGCAACACAAGTCTTATGTCCTAGTACTATGCACCCCGTTTATGGTGGGAGTGAGGAGGGGCTAATCTCCTAATAATGCTATCCATATGTATTAACATCTTAATCCCGTTGAGGGGGATAGAATGAGCTAAAAGTAGTGGCGGGTTCCAAGCATACAACAACATACATATCAAGTTCAAGTTTAAGTTCAACACGTTTTCCAAGTTCAGATCAAGTTCAAGTATGCTCGAAAAGTTTAAAAAAACAAAGAAGTACGGGGATAGTAATTTAATAGACATGTCATTCTTTCCACCCCAAAATTGTAAAAACGGTAAAAGAGTGGCTGTGAGAAACTCACCTTAAAAGTTAGAATGATAATAAGACTTCTCAGCAAACCACACTAAGTAGGCAACCCAAACGAATACGCAACCTTCTACTCATAACCTATGGTAAGTAAATATACCTAATTAGATCCTATACGATATGCTCAGACAATATTAAGGTTCATTTGTTAAGTCTTGTGTTCACATTTGTATCCAAAGTTACTTTTATCCAAAGGCACAATTTATACTAATTTATCTTGAATTTCCTGTCACTAAATATTTATTTGACCAAGTTAATAAACGTTTCTGGCCAAGCTACTACTCCAGGTCAAAATTCCATGTTTTATATGTGTCCATGATTTTCTTAAAATTTATCAAGGACTTATACCCGACCATTTATACCTGACTCCAAAAATGGCGAAATCTGGACATATAAAAGTATTTTAATGATCAGACGGTCTAAATCAAGGTTATATGAGTTAGGCTAATGTGAGACTCTAAATAACCCTTACAAGTGTCTCCTATATCCTTTTCAAAGATAGATTCATCATGGTTTATGATTTATGGTCATTTTAGTACACGGGTAGAAAAGAGATTTTCGGGTAAATTTGACACCCTTCACCATTTTGAAACAATCACTAACCAAACCACCTCATATTTTTACAAAGATTACATTTATAGAAACTAGACTCAAAGTACTTGATTTTAGGCTCTGGAATTATATCAAAACATTTATTTATCATCAAGTTATGCTCCATTCAATAAGACCTAAAGATGAAATGGGGGCTGATTGAAATATAACTTTGACTAAAACAAGTCCAACTTCTAACCCATTATGTAAAAACGACCCAACCAACTCCTAAACTCATTTTATATATGTCCTATCATCATTTTTATTCAATAATATCATTGGTAACTTAAATCAAAAACCCTCTTTCACGCATGAACTTAAAAGTGTAATAAAAGACCAAAAACACAAGATTTTAAGCTATATTTGTGCACCGTCTTTTTAACCATGACTCCAAATTGACTAATATAAGTTCTACCATATTCTAATAACTTTAACATGAGTATTTTAACATCAATTACTCAGATTTAAAAGTGTTTCAAAGATCTATGAACAAAACATAAGAAAGGGCTCTTGTAAGTTATTTTTAAGAGATTTTTGGTGCAAGAGTTGGTATCATACCTTCTTGCACCTCGAAATTTACCTTAGAGATTGATTTAAGTGATGAAGATGACCTGTGAATTAAGATTAAAGATGGATTTAAGGGTACTCTTTGACGGGTTTTTTTTGGTTGATTGTTGTATATAAGTTAGGAGGTAATCTAGTGATGTGTTTTCTTGATGTTAACTAAATTTTGATGGTGATTCTATGGTGTTCTTGATCAAATTTTGTTTTGGAGGAGAGAAAACAAGAGTTTACTATGTTTTTTTGTGTATGTGAAATGAGGAAGAGTAATGATAGTGTATGAGGTGTATGATGTGGTGGCAAAAGAGAGTGACATGTGTATGTACACTTAACAAGTGTTAAAAGATTAGATAGCAAGTGTTGAGATGAGGTAAAGTGTCTATATAAGGTGTAAGTGAGTAGTAGGGTCATGTTTATTTTTGTTAAATTTTATTAGGTGTATGTATTGGGTATTAATAGTAAGTAAAATGTTGTATAGTGCACGCGTTTGGTAAATACGTAAAGTAACGCAAAAACGTAACTTTTAAACTAGTTTTAGAAATTAGTTAAACCAACTTTTTTCATGTGTTTTGACATTATTATAATGTTACTTGAGCATATCGTTGGTCGCTAGGACCGTTAACTATGATCGTTAGGTCAAAGGTGCGTTCTTATATCTAGGGTTCCTAATAAAACAAGCGTTAAACTCTAAATATAATATGACCACATAAAACTGACTCCACAAATAATTAAAAGAGTCAATTATCATACGTTTGCTTTTGGTTACCGACCTCAAAATTGACAGATGTCACACACATGAACCTCTTTTTCCATTTTGTGAAATTTTCCACCTCTTGTAGAGGAGCAGCATTTAACTGGCCACCCCTATATTCAAGAGTCTATGGTACTTTTGTTGCCATGGTAATAGGATCTTGATTTTAAAAAGCTTTTGAATAGTTTAAAGAACTTTTGAAAAGATTTTACAAACCAGAAGGCTCTAATACCACTTGTTGTCCTTTTTGAAGGTGATATAATGATTATCAAGTTAAGCTAATCACATATCATAACAAGAACGTGAGTTTTGAACATATATATATATATATATATATATATATATATATATATATATATATATATAAAGCAATATAAAGAACAAATTTAAAACACACAGAAGTACTTTTCAACGTATAGGTTCTTATTAGAATCAAATAAAGAATCTATGACACACCTTGCTTGCGGAATAGCAAGGTGGTTGAATGACAATTGAGGTGTTATCTCCTTCGAATTTAACTCTTAACCAAAGTTAAAAGAGTAAGAAAACAAAGTACTTGACTAGAACTGATGCTTCAACTTCAGCAGTTCTGTTCAATTTTTTTGAGAGATATGAGAGCTGTTCAATGCGTTTTGCATGAATTGGAAGAGGTAGCTCTTTACTCTCAATATCCATTTCATTTTATAGGCAAAGGGATTAGGGTTTACAAATTTAACATAGACTACGTGGTAAGAATTAAATGGGTGGTTGAACTACCATTTAATGCACGCTTGCTTTCTTGTACTAGGTACAGTCCTTTAAGAAAAAAAATTATACTTCTATACCAACTTTAGAAGTTACTTTCCCAAGGAGATCTGCTTTATTCTTTTTGACATACAGCATATCTTTTTCCCGCCTTATAAACCTTCTAGAAGTGAAACATTTCATTTCAACTTTTGTTAAGGAGATAGACATCGCCTAGCTTGGAATTGTCAGCCAAGCTGGACTGAAGCTCTTACTAAGGTCTTCTTCAGTTTCTGCACCACCTCATAAACTGAAGTTAAGATAATCTTGATCTTCTAAGTACCTAAAGAACTGGAGCTGAAACTTTTCTTTAGCGTCTCAAGCTGAACACTCTTCAGCTTGACTTATACTTAAGGGATTTTATGTTTAAATCTACTGAAAGACTAAAGGGCTTAGGAACTGAACCCAACACTTAATAAGAAAACGATGAGAATTGAGGAGTCTCTCAACGCTTTAATAAGAGTTTACCTGAGCTTAAGTCATCTCCTTCGGTAAAAGATGATAGGATCAATGAACCTAGAGTTCAAGATCCGGTTAGGTCTCCGTCATTAGAAGCTAATGCTTCAGAGCCAAGTTATCCTAAAAGTGTAAAAGAAGCTAGAGGTCACCTAATTGAATAAGTTAATGGTGAGTTGAATGAGAAAACACTTAGGTCTAAGACAAAACAAGCTTAGGATTTGTTAATCCCAATAGAATAGATCTTGTTTAGCTTGTTTAAGGCTAAGTTGTATTGAATAAATCCAAAACAACTATGATAGAAACTTTGATTGTGAATATCAAGGACTATGAGGAATCTAGTCAATGATACTAAGAAGAATTTCAATGAAATAGTAATGAATAAGATTAATAACAAAATAGTTTACCAAACTTTCAGCCTCAATATAATACAAACACTCTTAATAGTGTTAGGGTTACAAAACCTTGAAGCTATATTGATATCATAACAAACGATTTCTAGATATCTAACTCTATACCCTAGGACCTCCTTTTATACACCAAGGAGTCCTAGCCGGCTTACAATATTTTTCTAAGTTATCATGATCTTCTAAACAAATAACTTATACATATCTTTTCTATAAACAACTTAATACTTATCACGTGAGTATTCTTGTTCTTTAAACAATATTTATCTTTCCAGCAGTTGTAACTTTGTCAGCAGTTGTAACTTTGAACCAGCAGTATTAACTCTGAACACTAACAGTAGTAACTTATACACCAGCAGCATTAACTGTGTACAAGCAGTAGTAACTACTTAGAATATTTTATTCAATCTTCACTAGCAGTACTAACTACTTAGCATATTTTTCATTAAAGTTAATGAGCAGCACTAAGTTATGCTTAACAGCAGTAACAAACCTTAATAGTAGTAACTTAAATATGAGCAGCAGTAACTTCAAACAGCATCCAGAAGCTTTTAATCCCAACAATCCTCCCCTAAACTTGATATTTTTCTTCAAAATCTCAAGTTTCTTCATTTAAAGCTTCATAAACACCAGGAGGATGCTTCCAAACACTTCATTATTTCTTGAGCTATTTTGTCATAAGCTTAAGAAGCTGATAACACATTTCATTCTAATAGTCAGCTTGCAGCTTCTTATTTAGCATATCAGTGATTGTGGGAGGTGTAAGGGGAGACATGCATATCTTCAAACCTCACAAAGTGTATTCCACAGGAATCATATAGCCTTTAAAGCAATACTTTTTTTCCGTGTAAATTCCTCCATATTAGATCTTCTACATGATGTTCAAACATAGTCTTTAGATTACCCCATAGCACTCTTTAATAGCCTTCTTTTGGCTTTGTATTCATATGCTTAGCCTTAACCAACTTCCATAGATTTTCCAAGTCTTCTCTGTCAAACTCTTTGAGTAGTTGACTAAACAATAAGTATGTCTTGGCACTTCCATCGGCTCTCATTATTTTATAATAGCCATTCCTTCATTTTCTATGAATCTGGAAATTTACAATGGGTGCAGGCTTGGTAGCTAGAGGTATAGCATCAGTTGCCACTTCATCATCTTAGACAATCTCAAAGCATTGTTTAATATCTTCTTTCTCTTTATCATCTTCCATTTTCTGTTTCTTTGCTACCTCTTGTTCTAGCTCTTCTCCAGCTCTCTTAGAACTACTTTCTTGTACCATCTCTGCTTCATCTTTCTTTGAGCTCTCTTTTACCAACTCATTATCCATATCAATAAACATGTTTACCCTTGTCATGGCTTTATCAAATAACTTCTGAATTTTTGCAAATGACTTGTTCTTCAATTGACTCTGCTTGTAACCAGCCACGTGTTTTAGATAAGTTGACATTCTACTTTTCTTTTGTGCTTTAGTTGGTGGCTTTTTCCTCTTTTTTTGAGCTCTTAATGCTACAAAGTGTTTCTTTCTCTTCTCCAAGAGTTCTACAAACAATCAAGCCTTCTCTTCATCTGTCAATTCTTCTTGCTTTCTTGAGAACGAAAGTCCAAATATAGATACCGAACTTGATTGCATTAATATGTTCATTGTTTTGGTCGTTTCCTTGAAATAAGATTCTCCGTGTTGGACCCGGTAATCATGTACCACCGTGTCATTAGAGATCAATTAATGGGGTCATTCAAAATAATTTTACAAAATTAACAAATGATGTTTATTTCAAGATATCAACGCCTCACTGAGTAGTTTCATGTCCTTTAACCTGGCCTCTTTTGGTGTTTTCATTAGTTTAAGCCTATATAGCCGGCTTATGGCTTATTTAGTTTTGGGCTTATGTTTCATAAGCTGTAACACCCCCATTTTTACAATATAGCAGCGGAAGCTAATCTGGGTATTACTATTAGGAGACCAACAATCATAATCGTAGAAAACGACCCAAAAGAGACGTTTGTTCAAAAGATATGTTATCATTCATTTCAAACAGGAGGTTTTCACAAAATGCAGGTCCCAAAATCTAGTTACATATAGTGTGAATGATAACAGTTTAGCCATCTTCAAGTCCCAGCCACTACTTGCCGTAAGTTGCTCAATTACATGAGATAAACATGCTAAAAAGTCAACACAAAGGTTGAGTGAAATTCATAGGTTTGATAAACAGTTTGAATACAAGTCATAGTGTAATAATTGTATAAACACAATTATTATAGAAAATGGTATTGTTATTATACACCCGTTATTAGTAATGATTGCAACGAATGCAATTATCATAGTAACAGTGTATTACTGCGTTATTGTCTTGTTTGGTCTGATTGGTCTTGTCTGGTCTTGTTCCTTGTCTAAGCACATCGCACTAACACATTATCATCAAATGTTAATTTAATGACTTGAAGAGCTCATAATATCAACATATTAACATCCCAAAGTCAATTTAACGACTTGAAGTCAATTTAACGACTTGTAGGATTTATGATATTAATATCCAAAGTCAATTTAACGACTTGAAGTCAATTTAACGACTTGTAGGATAGATAACTTAGACAGCAATTGTAATGATATGTCAGGATAGCATGTAATTTGGAAAACACTTGTATTCGTACTTTTAAAAGCATGTATCCCCCTCACGGGTTTATGAAAAGATTAAAATGCGAGGCTATGAACTCACTAAGTCCTTGAAAAGTAATCACATTGTTATAAGATAAACGAGTATGTAAAAGAGTTTGTAACAAGCATGTATCCCCCTCGCGGGTTATTAAAAACATGTAAATGAGTAAAGGCGAGGTTATGAACTTCACCTGATATGTAGATGCAATAAATATTTCAGAATGAAAGCTAACGACCTTATCACAATCTTAACGGGAATGTTGATATAGCAAAATGAAAAGTAAACATCACGTCACGCAACCTGAGTAAATATGTCTCAATGTCTTAGAATATTGTCTTTAGAACTTTGGTTTTAAGAGTTATGAGGATGATTGGAAGTTTTGGAATTATTTTAATCACCATTGGCGCCTTCATAATCAGAAGTCAAATCAGTAAACCGTTTGAGTGACTCAGGCACTTTAAATCGTAAACCCAACAACTCAGTCAGAACGTAATACCAAGATGAAACCTCTTAATATGAAGCTCCCTAGTATTGTGGTACAATATAGCTTCCAGATGATCGGTTTTAAGCGTTTTATTCAATATCTGGAAATGTTAAGCACGACAAGCGTTAATTAAAGTTATGTCAGGTAATGTTTTGAATACATTTTTATACTTTTTCAAAATGTTACATTTTAGACCCTTGAGTTTGAAAAGTGGCAAAATATACCCTCGGAGTTTGCACTTTTATGAGTTTGGTCCTTCAAGTTTAAAAGATATACCAAGTAAACCTTGTATCAACTTTAAAAGATATACCAAGTAGACCTTGTACTTTGGAAAGTGACATAATAGACCCCTATAGTTATAACTTTGATACATATTGAAAGTTACGATATATATCCCTTGCATGGATTATAATTACAAAACATGTCCAAATTGCCATGCAAGCTTATTTTAACATTTCAAAAGATATTTATAAGTTATAATAAACTAAAATATGAAGTTTTAACATAACGCAAGTTTAAAATAACGATTCGTTAGGCTAGGAAGCAAAACGGGTCAAATTAGGGTTTCAAAACGTAAACGTGTGGGTTTTAAGTTCAAATTCCTTCATTAATCAATAAAGTGGTTATTTTAACATTAGTTAAGCATGCTAGGATAGATTATAACAATATTTAATCATTATAACATTTAGTTTTAAGAAAAACGCAAAATTAGGATTTTGGGTGTACGGTTTTGGATCAAAATGGAAAATGAGCATGAATTGGGTTATGAAACTTTAACAAGATTTTATTTAGGATCATATGAACATTATAAGGGTGTATTAGCTGGTAGGAAGTTGATAGAACCTGGGTTTGAGCTTCAATGATCAAAAATGGTGGAAATGGGTCGTTTCGGGTAGTATTTCCACTCGTACTCCTTGTATCTTCACTCCAAGGCTTCAATTCTTCAAGTATTTGCTTCTTGAACTTCTTTAATGATCCTAGGATCATATGGGAGCAAATAATTGCTGCCTTATAGGTTTGAGAAAGAAGAGATGTGGTGCAAATTGGAATGAAGGAGTTAAGGTCCTATTTATAGTAGTTTGAAGGCAAAGGAGTTAAGGAACACTTAGGATCTGTTCATGGACGTGTGGAGGGTCTAGTAGGTGATGTGTGGGAGCTATGTGATGAGTATGAGGGGCTATGGAGGCTAGCTAAGCAAGGTGGATGGTTTCTAGGGGTGTTTGGGTGTCACGGCTAGAAGATGGACAACAAGGCCATCATGTGTCTTCAATTTTGGCCATGGAAAGGTAAGAGCAGGTGGGTAAGCTGCTTAAGGGTTTCTAGAAGGGGTTCATGGAAGTTATTTGCACATGGTTTGGTTTTAAATGGGTCAAAAATGATAAAGAAGGGGTTCGGGTCTGTTTTGGGTTCGACAAAGGTTTTACAAGTTTTCAAGCTCATATTTCATGTGTAATTGATTAAGGATGGTTAATATATGTTCCTAAGGTCTGATATAAGAAGTATTAACAAAGATTAGCAATTGGTTTGGGTTAAAACGGGTTAGAATTGAAGAAATGGGGTCACGGGTTCAACTAGGGCTTGTTTAGGGTTTTCTTGACTTTCTTGGTTTATATTTTGCATACTCTTGATTAGGAATGATGGAATACAGATCCTAGAGCTTAAATAAAGTATTATCAATGAAGTTTGATCGTTGGTTTTAGTTAAAATGGGTTGAAATTGAAAGAATAAGCCGTAGCTTGGAATTAGGGTTCATATAAGGCTTTTAGGGTTTTCTAGCTTTGTAATTCCTTACATTGTTGAAGATTAAGGACTGGTTATGTTCGAATTTAAAACGTTTGTAACTCAATTTTATGGATAACAATGACTTTGGTGTTGTAACACCCCCAAATTGGGTCGTAGCGGAAATAAGGAGTCTGGGGGCGTGTTACTTATTAGTCAATACACAAGATAATATAAGAAACGACTAAAAAGTTCGTTTTTTTAAAACTGATACATTTGGATTTAATAAAGTTGTGTTTACAAAAGCCACGTGCTTTACTTGTTTACTTGTTATTATTACAAAGTATTTCTAGCCCATAACAGATCTACTAAATGTAATTGCGGACACTAAATCTTTAATGCGATGACTTCAAAATATACCACAATGTATCGTTCGAACCTCGTGATCTAAATGACCTCCTATGAAAAAACATTGCATTTAAAAGTCAAACTAAAAGTTGGTGAATTTCACAGGAGTTTATGTAAAGTTATATGCTGAGGTAACGCAAGACTTTCCCTGTGTAATTTATTTGATGCAAACATCACAAATTATTGAATTACGTTTACCTAAGTCATGACACCGAGCTCGAAATAATTGAATACATTATATAATTTGCCTACATTGCCGTGATGTTGTTCCAACCAGTAACATCCAGTATCCGACATGATTAAGTTGTTTCAGTGATAGCTAGTCTCACCAAGAACCGGAGGTGGTTCAATCCCAAATAGATCTATCTATATTTCATTCGCGCATCACATTCCAGTTATTGACATGTTCATGATTAATGGGCATAGTGGGTTATCGCTACTTAGGCAAACACGTAATCATGTATAAATGTACACTTGTGTCCAATTTGTAAAACATGCATATGTTTCTCACCCCAAAACTTGTAATTTATATAATTGTAAAACATGGGGCTTGAACTCACTTTGAGTGAAGTAAACTGATACTAAAAATATCCCAAAAGTAAAATGTCAGCTAACGCTCGAATGCAACCCTAGTTAATATAGGTTCGAATCAGTATTCCAAGTACGTTGTCTAAAAACAAATGTACATATTCCTTATCAGTTAATTTATAATTGTACTATCTTTCCGGGCTATCATAATCTAAGAGGTCTGACATGACGTGACGTGGAGTTAGGACATTTAAATGTAATCCAACAACTCGTCTATACGCCATCCGAAGAAGCCTCACTTATGACATTCCTAGTAATTTTGACTTTGTTAATAATAAAATATCATATATAATATATATATATATATATATATATATATATATATATATACTTTATTTATATATATATATATATATAATATATATATATTTATATGCTATTCACCATCTATTCGTTTTATGTGGAAATCGTCATTATAAAGTAAAAACGTTTTTATAATTACTCCTTTAGTAAATATGAATAACTTGGTCGTTTTAAGTCCCGTTTCTCGCTTTTTTTCGCCACGCTTTAGTTATTAAGACGAGGAGTGATCATAAAATCACATTTTTTGGTTTTTGAGATTCTGTGTGAATAGTGTTTTTTTGTTCATAAAAAGCTTATATAATCGATTTTTATACTTTTAATTAACGTAAAACCCGTTTTTATCGTTCTTATGTTATTAGCTCGTTTTTAGCGATTCTTCGAACTCGTTCTCATAATGATAGTTTTATCAATTATTGATGTTTACAAAGTAAATGTGACTGTCTATGTTATGTATCTTTTATAAAATTTGTTTTTTCAAGTATTTAGTGTCGTATAATCTCGTAAAAACTAGACGTATCTTCTTCGTTATAAATCGGATTTTCGAGTTTCTTATCATTTTGGAATCCTCATGAGATGTACTATCTTTATAAAACATAATATGGATGCTTCCAAAATCGAACCAAAACAGAGAGTTTGAGGTTTTGTGATTTAGATGTTTTTACGTTCGATTTTTGTACCATTAAGCTTCAACACCTTATTACAACTACTTCACAACATTTCTATCTTATGTTTTACATACATAAAGTACATTAAATCATACTTTACTCAAGTTTGTTCAAGATAACAAGTTTAACTATCATTTTCATTTGTAACTCATAAGTTAACTTTTAGAAACCCTAATTTGCTCATAAACATGTTTATACTTAAACAACATGTTAAAAACTTTAATAAATCCATTTTACATCATATTTAGAATCCCTTGTGACATGTAAATAAGTTCATCAAAACTTTAATCATAAGTAAATATTCATTTTCTTATTCAAAAAGTTACCCTAATGGGTGTTTTAGTTAAATATAACTATGAACACATAAAATATCTTAGTTATGAAATGATTAGGCCTTATATATAACCTTGCTTGGATGAGTAGAGAAGAGAATAACAATCACACCCTTGTGATTAACAACCTTGGCTTGAAAATATAAGGTGAAAACCCTAATTTTCCCAAGTAAACCCTTTCTTCCTTTTCTTGTTCTTCCTTGCCAAATATGGTTAACCAACTCTTGACTACTTATTAGATTACCTTGCGATTTGATGTGTGCTATGCTTGTATAATTTGATAGAAAACCAGCTAAGGATTTGGTTTTGTTAAGGTTTTGATGTCGTGGCGGTATTGTTAGAAAGAAATGGGAAGAAGTATTTTTGCTTGTTTAAACCTTTCGGTAGGAAATGGACTCCCTCATGTGTTTGTTGCTAGCTTAAGCTTTTATAGTTCAAAATATCTAAGTATACTAAAACTGGTTACTTACTAACCCTTGTGTAAGATCCCATAGGGGGGGGAGTGGGTTCTTACAAGGTGTAAGTGTTTGGTTTCCTAGATATTTGTAATATCTAGATATTTAGGGCAAGTGTCTTGCAAACAAGATAATACTTGGTCTTATCTCCTCAAATTCGGCCCTACTCATATATGTTGATGTTAATATTGATAGTTTTGTTGTAATTGGGTATATCGTGGGTATTCGTTTAAGCGTAGTTAGGTTTTGGTGCTTCCAGGAATGCCAAATAGTATTTTATCAGCGTATCGTAAGCACTTTTTACGTAACCAATCTAAATATATGATGAACAAAGTTGATAATTATCTACATAATATCATCATTTAACACTTGCTTGATGTAAACATTTAATTGTTTAATGCCCGTTTACATTGAATGATCATTTTTAGTTTACGCGATTTAGCTTAACGATTACGATTTAAGAGCAAACGCGTAAAACCCTAAAAATAAATTGTGAATTACATAATGTCATACAATGACCTAAAACATGAGGTGTTATAGTCTTCCCCCGTTAAATGAGCCTTGTCCTCAAGGTTATCGTACGGGCTACTTGACGACGGATGCAACAGTCTTGGTGAAGAGGTGTGGATATTTCTTCTTGAATTGATCTTCACGTTCCCACGTAAACTCAGGACCCGCCTAGAGTTCCATCAAACCTTGAAAATTGGGACACGGCTTTCGTCCTTATTTGTTTGACTTCGCGATCCATGATATTCTAAGGCTCTTCAACAAAATGAAGCTTGTCATCTACTTGCAGTCCTTCCAACGGAACTAACGGACTAATGGATTGTCAGAATAACATTTCTTCAAGTTGGATACATGAAACGTATTGTGGACCCTGCTCAGCTCTTGAGGAAGCTCAAGATTGTAAGCAACGGCTCACTACCTTTTTAGCACCTTGAAAGGTCCCGAATATCTGGGGTCTACTTCCCCGTTGCCAAAACGTACGGTCCCCTTTCAAGGCGAAACCTTAAGTAACCATTATCTCTAACCTTGAAATTTCTATCGGGTTTTCGCTTTAAGTTAGCATAGCTCTTTGCGATCGGAAGCGGTTTGAATCTTCTTTGTTTGATCTGGTATGATTCCTCTCCGTTGTTTCATGACACTAATTCTGGACCAGTGAGTTGAAATTGTCCTACCTCGGCCCAACACACGGTTGAACAACACTTTCGCATTTAAAGTGCTTTCAAAGTGGCTGCAAGCCTTAATGCTTTGCATGATAACTGTTATTGTATGAATAATCGACTAATTGGCAAATGTTTAACCCAACACTTTTCTAAAGTTGATCTACGCAAGCACGTAGCATATCACTCGAGAGTTTGGTTGGTTCTCTCGCTTTTGTATTGTCGGTTTGCGGAAGATGGCTGTACTCATATCCAAACTTGTACACAAAGGCCTTCTGAATGTGACCTCCAGAAATTTGATGCGAACCGAAGGGTCATGATCACAGATAATTGAAAAGTTATTCCCTGCTTCGTGATACCTCTTTAGGTACATTCTTTGACAGTTTATCTAGGATCAGTTTCCTTTTTTTAATTTGGCATAAAAATGGGCTGACTTTGTAAGTCAGTCAACGATCACCCAAATACTGTAATAACCTTGTGATTACTTAGGATGCTTGGTGAAAAAATCCATTGTGAAGTTGTCCACTTCGCCATTGAGGTTATCTCGGTAGCACTAAAAAAACCTGATGAGTCTTTGATGTTCGGCCTTAACCTTAGCACAGGTCCAAAAACATTTGAATAACCTAGGTGCGCGAGTGTTGGCCTTTAATATTCAGGTCACCAGTCTAGGTTTCTTCATATCCTTGGTACATCTTGTCAGAAACCCGGATGAAAGAGTATTTAGGACTTGTGGGGGACTCGTGATGATCTACAGTCCTTAAGTCGCTATAACTTGCTAACAAATCCTGCAATCTTCTAGCACATAAGTTCCATCCGCACGTGGTTCCAACTTTTCCGTTCTAAGATTCTCTGGATCTTTTGAATTCTCAACTAATATACCCCCAACATCCTCCTTCTTGATGTTCTTCGGCTTTTGTGCTTCAGTCTGAGCTTTCAAGATTTGTTTAGGGATGATCCAAGCCCAATAGTCATCATAAGACCCGAAACTTAATGGTTTCGTTCTTACCTGTCTTAGAGGATAAGCAACAACATTCGCCTTTCCTTAGGTGATAACAAATTTCGCAATCGTAATCACTCAGCAACTCTAACCAGCGATGTTGCCTCATATTTAATTCCTTCTGATCAAGAATGTGTTGTAAACTTTTGTGTCAGGTGGAACACCGTATGCACTTGGTTCCGTTACAAAATAGTGCCTCTAAATCTTTAGAAGCAAACACTACTGCCCGTATTTACTAAATCATGCGTCGTTTAGTTCTTTTCAGAATTTTTACTGCCCCGTGATGCTTAGAAATCACCTTTTCTCTTTGCATCAAACACAACGCCCATAACCCTTCTTTGAAGCCATAGCAGTATGCGATGATATCTTCGCTTCCCTCAGGTAAGGCTAGGATTGGTGCACTGCACAGCTTCTGCTTCAACAGTTGAAAAGCTGCTTCTTGTTTATCGCCCTAATCAAACTTGACACCTTTCTGGGTTAGTTTGGTCATTGTCTTGGCGATCTTTGAAACCTTGATGGATCTGTTCTGGCAGGGTCAACGTGAATTCACTAGACCTGTCAATCACGTGACCGAGGAATTATACCCTAGAAATCTGAATTCACACTTGGAGAACTTGGCGTACACTTTCTTCCTTTTAAAGCATTTCAAAGTCTGCCTAAGGTGTTCTTCATGTTCCTTCTTACTTTTGGAGTAGATCAAAAGTCATCGGATGAGACAATTAAAAACTTGTCCAGATACGGTTTACATACCCGGTTCATAAGGTCCATGAACACAGCCAGTACATTAGTAAAACAAAAAGACATGACTTGGAATTCATAGTGACCTTTATGTGTCCTGAATGCAGTTCTTGGGATTGTCCTTCTTCTCGAACATTCAACTGGTGATACCCTGACCTTTGATTGTATCTTTGATAAATACTAGACATTGTAGCTGGTTATAGGTCATCGATCCTTGGGAGTGTGGTAGCGGTTTCTTCACATGTCTAGTTTGTTCAATTCCTGTATCGATGCACATTCGGAAAGACCCATCTTTTCTTTACAAAACAGAACCGGAGCTCCCTAGGGGAGGAACTTGGTCTTTATGATGCTTTTGTCCGTAAGTTCCTGCAGTTGCTCCGCTAGTTCCTTTTTTCGGACGGTACTCATCATATTATGGTGCACGTCGCTATAGTTAGCACTGGTACCAAATGATTCGAAACTCCACTTGTCGGGTGGGTGGTATACCGGCAGTCCTCAGGAAAGACTTTAGGAAATTCTTAACAACTAGCACATTTCAAGTCGGTTTCTTCTTTGGACTTGTCTTCATCCTTGTTTGCGGTGATATTTGCTCAAGTATACGTGACATCCCTTCAGTTAATTACTTTTGAGCTTAGTACCGAGATGATGGTTTAATCGGGTCCGCATGTTTATAGTTGCTTCCATCACCACGAAACGATTAAAATTTCTGTCTCCAAAGGAATCCAAATGATCTTTTCCGCACATAACAATAAACGGCATGGTACTTTGCCAACCTATTCCAT
The DNA here is from genome assembly GCA_026074375.1 of Tanacetum coccineum. Classification (NCBI taxonomy): domain Eukaryota; kingdom Viridiplantae; phylum Streptophyta; class Magnoliopsida; order Asterales; family Asteraceae; genus Tanacetum; species Tanacetum coccineum. The sequence goes on along the minus strand of BQNB010076275.1, from coordinate 6,048 downwards.
ACCAATTTTCACGGTCAAAACTACCTAGTTCTCCTTTCGAGCATTGGTCTATGTTGAAAGGATGATTTAAGAGGTTTACGTATTCAAACCCCGGATAATAGGGTTTAACCCGACTAGTCGCCGTCGCTAGTTCGTACATTATTATAATGATCTAATGCAGTCAGAGTGATACAATTAGAGAGCTTAAATGCAGTAGATACTAAACTCCTATCGCACGTGATCAATTAAAATTGATGCATATCGATTATTGTTTAGAGAGAAAGTAACGTGACGATATGTGTGGGTTTACCCCTGCATTGCCCATGGCTAAAAATTTGCCTGATGCCTTGCATTTTCCAGCTTATTACCCGATTGGTGTTGTTCTTCAATTGTGGCATTCTTTGGAAATGCCCCTGAGCACCACATTCAAAACAAACCCTCTGATTAGCCTCAGTGTTGACATTAGAGGGATTCTTGCAGTCATGACCTAAATGACCAAATCGGTTGCACTTGTGGCATTTGGGAGCACAAGGACCCTCATGGTGATAGTTACATTTGGAACACAGAGGTTTAGGCCCCGTTGATGGTCTCCTTATCACCCATTTCTGGCAGCATAAGATCTTCCAGTGTTTTGTCTCTTGTCTGGTTGCTGTTTGTTGTCCTAGGCGGTGGTCATCAGACTTTCTTTTGTTGTCAGCTCTGATGTTCAGCCCTAATGTGTTTGAGCTTCTTTGTCCATGAGTTCAATGGGAACTCAATGGATCCTGCCATAGTTTTTCTGGCTTAGTCGCACATCACTTGCATGGATCATGTGGGCAAGCCACACAAACATATTTTCAACTTAGTCTATTTCTTCCGGAAACATCGATCACACATTAGTGTAGTTCTTCGGAAATGTTGGCTATAGTTTACAATCGTTACCCTTTACTTCAAATTCAACATTTAGAACTCAGTTTCTTAATTTCGCCCTTGGGCAAGTAGTTGTCTGTTATCAATCTTGTTAGTGTCCTCCATGGCATTGCATGGCAGCTTCAGGAGTAGTGGTTCTTAACATGGGAGTTCACAATGTAAGAGCATTTCCTTGCAGGGTAACGTATGCAAATTTGAGCTGGCATGCTACTATACAGTTGCTTATAATTGTAAACTGATTCCCACTTTTTGAACCACTGAGTTAGTCCGACAACTCCCTCAGTGCCCTTGAAGTTCAAGGGTTGACATTTTAGGAAGTCCGGGTAGGTGCATTCATGAGCAACCTACACAGGCCTTCTGACACCCATTCCTGAAGTTTGGCTATCATCGCCATTCCGGGTTGCATCACATGTTGCCAGTGTAGCAGTAACGCCTTCGTTAATCATTGCCTAAATTTGGGCGTTGGTGACAGATGTAGTGGTATAAGTGTCTGTGACTGGTGTCGGTGTTGCACTTGGGTTTAACCTCGTGGTCCTTCTCTTTGGTGCCATTTTCTTTAAATCACAAGAAAACATAATACCCATTAGATTTCATAAAATCATAACTATGACATAACATATACACATCAAATAAAACGAGATCACATAACACAGTGAAATGTATAACTCTGTTTTGAAATTAATGTGGTATAACTAAATTCGAATTCATTTATAATAAATTGATTTCATGATAAGTAATCCAATCATTTCTTATTAACTAGGGAAAAACATACAATGTTCGTTCAGATACAAAATGGATTACTACACTTAGGGTACAAGATAAAAAGATAAAAACCTAAGCCATACTGTCGGGATTATACCCGTAACACTAGTATGCTGAACAAGGTAGATAATACCTGACAAAAGACCTATATGGGTAGCTAAACAAAACAAAAGATCATTACAGTCTGCTAGCTGGGAATAACCATAATACTTAACCAGGCTGCATAGCTAGCTACAAAATAACCAATCTAGGGAGCTGCTAACCGCCTCTCCTTGTGCAGCAGGTGTGCCCGGCCTTTTGCAGGTCCATGCCTGCCTCTTGAACTCGACCATCTGTGTCTGTAGTCTTTCAACAACTCAATGTCTTAGTCAACTAAACCTTGTCTCTTGTGACAACAACTACAACACTAACCAAAAAATTAATCATCTTTGATTTTTTCTCGATGCACAAAACTCTAATATCACCCTCTGTTCTTGTGATCTGCTGGACTGTAATCTCTAGAAAATCAATGCACTCTGCGCCACTACTGTAGAACGTTAGACATAACATACGGAAAGTGTTTAGTTCGCTAGTATCCATGGATAGTCCCAGCCTCAAAGCCATCTTAGCCTCTCTATCTATTCATTACTGCTAAACGACGATGAACTGGCATATCCTATACAACAAGTTGACATCGCCTCTCGTGACGTCCGGTCATCTTGAGCTTCTTCCATAATTCCATACAATATGGTAGTCTCCTCCTCAAAATGGTAGCAAGATTCGGTAAACCTTCAGATTGACCCCCTCTAGGTGTGGTCGGTGCAATCTGATCGATGGCTCTACAAGATCTCCCATGTATCCGTAATGCACCATAGTCCTACTCCCTAGACGACGTAACATCTAGGAGGGACCTCTAACATATTGACAATCCATAAAGGTACATCCCCTCGTTATGGAATAAGGGTCGTCCATCAGTATGGCATGTCTATCCTGCTAGCAGCAACGGCTGCTTGATCCTCTCCTGACTCATGACTAGGATTTTTGTGTGGGAGAAGCCAAACGCACCCCTCTTCCGAAGTGGTAAACACACTCTGGGATAATCTCAATATGGTCAGGGCTATTGGGTGGTGGTGATGGTATATGTGGTAATGGTGGTGTTGGTACTGTGGTATGGAGATGATAGTGGAGTAAAGGTGGTGTATGGTGGTGGGGTGGTTATTAAGGCAAGAAGTCTCTCGACCTCTTCCTAGGAGGAAGTGATTTGGTGGCTCTCGGACTAGTTATTCCTGGCAGTATCGGGTATAGGTGGGATTGGTCGGCCAGAGATGGTGTGCTCCTCATCCTCTCCTAATCCTCGTCTGTCCTTCTCCTCATCATCTTCATTATCCCATCAGAGGGTAGTCAGCTAGATCTCCTCGGGATCGCTCATCGTCCTCCTCTGGATCAGACTTGGAAACATATCCAGGTGATCCATTCTGCAGTGGTGTGAGGCAAGCAGCAGCAGGTAGTTTGATGCTCCTCAGCCCGGAGTATCTCATCCTCTGTGGCATGTACTCAGGGTACATCAGCTCAGGAATAAAGTCCAGTGGGGGAGGTGACTGCGGCTCCTCAGGGCCAGGTATGTAGTTCGACGATGATGGAACCTCAGGGCCAGGTATGTAGTCAGGTGATGGTGGAACCTCATAAGCAGCCATTATGTAAGCATATGGGTCCTTTGCATCAAATGGGGTGGTCCCTTCGATCCTGGGAAACCGATGTCTTGAATCGTCCTCCTAACTGGAAAGGATACTGATGTGTATGTAAATGTAGAGTGCTCAGAATCTGAATTGATTAATAATCTGAATCAAAATTAGCTTATATAAGTATATAATAATAAGATCTTATAGGTTAATATCATTCATATTATAACAAGTTAATCATTAATTAGTATCAATCATTTGATTTAGTTTTACGTACTATAAAATATATAAATAAAAAAATACTACTTAGGTAATTCCAACTATTCACCTTTAACAAAGTTAAAAAAGTTAAGACTTACAAAATAATATATAATATATATAAATATACGTATGTTTAACGGGTAAGTTTTGTCACAGGGTCGTTATCCCAATGACTAGTGAACTTGAAACAACGTTTAGGTTCGGATCCTGATATTGAATGAAACAAAGATGTTTGATTTGGAAAAGGGATAAAAAAACACAATTAAACAATACGGTAAATGGCAACTATAAAGTACTTTGACTAAAATTGTTACCTTAAAAATATTAAAATAAAATCTAACCTAAACAAAGAAAAGGTGCCGAAATAATTAAATGTTAAAAAGCCCTAAATTTTTATCTTTTTATAGAGGTTAAATTAAACTTAATTGAATATTAAACCTATTTACTATTAAAACTATTAAAACTTAATTAAAAACTTAACAAAGGACTAATTGGTGCAAATACCGGAGAAGAAAGAAACTACAAAACTAAGGGAGGGACTAACTAAAAAAAACAATTAAAAATTGAAAAGTTTAACATTTCTTACCCTGCGAATCTATACGACAACTAAACTAAAGTCCTTAAGCATTCGAAATTTAAAGAGCTTTAAATGAAAAAAACTCAAAAAAAGCAAAGTTGTAAAGGAAGCTAGTGGGAACATGATATTAAGACACTTAGGGCTGAAATCCACTAATAAGCTCTTAAAGAGCTTATTTCTAAACTGACCTCAGAAAGGAAGGCTTAACCTTCGATTTTAGAAAATAAGCTCTATAAACTCAAAAACTAGATCAAATTGAAAAAGGAAAGACGTACGATAAGAGATTATGATGTGTCTTTATCTAAAATATATTAAGAATATCAAACTTAAACTACTCTTTGTACTGAAATTGATCAATAAATAAGTAACTCAGGAGAAAAGCAAGAACACAAAAATCCACGTAAGTAAAAATTAAGCTAAACTAGACTTTAAAACTTAAAGGACAACTTGAACTACTTATAATCCACCTAAATAAGCTATAAAATCTAGACTTAAAAGCTGAATCAACAAATTTAAATACTAAAGATTCTAAGTACTGTTTTTGGATTTTTCAGGTTTTTCTAGACTTTTGACAGCAAAATAAGCTAAGACAATAAGCTAGAAACAGCAAATAAAGACTTAAAATGTATTAAGCTCTATTAAAACTTAAATCCTACTGAATTTGATAAGCTAAATCCTAAAATTACTTATCTAAATGAGGCTGAGAACACAGCAGTACTAACTTTGGAAGTTAGTACTGGTAGTGTAAAAGTTCAGCAGTACTTTCAAGAGAAAGTACTGCTAGTGTAACTTGACTTTTGAAAACAAAAATAAGCAATGAAATAAGCTAGAAAATGACAACTAAAACTAAATTCTTAATAAGCTAAAGCTAAACTTAATCCTACTGAAATTAAAGCTAACAGTACTAACTTATGAAAGCAGTACTAACTTGGAGGTTAGTACTGGTAGTGCAAAGGTTCAGCAGTACTAACTGAGGTTAGTACTGCTAGTGTAATTTTGAGATTGCACTAAACCAAACACTACTTAACCATTATGACAGAATTGAGAAAAGCTTTTTAAGAGAAATCTAATGAACAAGTACTAAATACCAGATAAAAACTAGCTTAAAACAAACTTATCAAACATGATTAAACAACTGAATAAGCAAAATTCTAAGATCTTAACTATATAAACTAATATTTTTGGATTTTATGAGTTTTTTTATGACAGAATTTAATGACTAAAGATCTATAACTACTTGAGCAAAAACAGATGAAGACACACAACTAATAAGTACTAGAAGAGATATTTAAACACTAATAAGCAAGAGAATAAGCAAATAAGCAATATTAAACTAAAACTAAGCAATTTAAACTGAATTTAGAAGAGAATGAAAAAGAGAAACTTACTTGATCCTTTAGCTAAACAAAAGGAACCAATAAAGGCAGCTACAAGCTCTCTAGCTTATGAATAAGCTAGAGTATAAGTCCTTGGGATCTCTTCCAAGTTAAGATCCCCTTCCAAAAGCTTAAATTCAATAAGATCCATGATAGATTAAACTGATTTAAGGTTTAAGTAAGATTAATTCTAAATTCAAACAGCTCTATTTCAGCTTATGAGACAATTTTAGCTTATTAAGAGAGCTTATGACTTAAAAGAGAGCTTAGAAAACAAAATTTAAAACATTAAAAACTGAATTTCATTAATTGAATAAGCTGATTACAATACTTGAAAAAGGAAATTACATTTAAGAAATAAAATACGAATTATATAAAAACTAGATAAAAAGGAAAAACTCGATTCAAAAACTAGATTAAAAAGAAAAATTGAAGACCCCCTGTGTGTGTGAGAATGAGGCCTATTTATAGGACTGAAAGAAGCTTCTAGGATCTATAGCTCTACCCTCCAAACCTTCAATCTCTG